>BQNB010080697.1:0-22693 GCA_026074375.1 Tanacetum coccineum
TCATACATACCCAACTTTAATGCTTGAAGCCGTTGGGGACTATAATTTATAGATTTGGCATGCATATTGTGGTGTTTCGGGGAAAAATAACGACATCAATCTTTTATATGGTTCACCGTTATTTTATGACCTTCCGGAAGTTTCATTTGTAGTAAATGAAAAAGGATACAAAAAGTTACTATTTAGCTGATGAAATTTATCCTTAATGGTCTACGTTTGTCAAATCGTATTCTATTGCAAGGGATGAAAAAACAATGAAGTTTATGTTGGTTGTGGTGTGTCCCAGAACAGGGTTAAGATAATCAATAGCCTAGCTAATTACCAAGATGGTTAGCGGATATCACTTGAAGTCGTGTGATCACTTTCCAAAGAAGATTATTCGACCCTATACCTGGGTTACACGAATACCTCCTTAGGATAAAACCAAGTGTTTGTTCTTGTTCTAGGCACAGATCAAGAACCCTTTCATTTCTAAGTGTTTAGGTTTTCTGTCTTATATCTCATGCAGTTTGTGATCCTCTATATATAGGGGATAAACTCAAAACCCTAGTCAAAGTAATTATGAGAGATTATAGGAGATATAATCTCTTCCATAATTAGACTCCTTGATTTTAGGAATTAGTGGTTACATGACCATATTTATCGTGGTCATTAAATGCAGTCAAACTTGCCACTTGAACAGGTCAAAGTTGTTACAAGTTAATTGAATTCTTTCCAGCGAGGTCAATCCTTCAGCGTCCTGAAACCATCAGCTAACTCACTGAAGAGTATACCCGCTGAAGGTTCAAACTGAAAAGACCTACTGACGAGTTAACCCGCTGAGGATACATTCTCTGATGGATTACTCCCTGATGGTATCCTTCAGCTTTCTACTCAGGGAGTACAAAGCTGAAGCCATCAGACTGATGAATACCATTTAGTGAGTGAACTCACTGAACTTCATCAGTGACCTGAATTCTCTTTTACCACTATCAGAGTCAGGGTGTTCAGTGACCTATGGGAGTACACTCCGTACCTCCAGTTTCATTACTTGGTATGAACTGAACCCACAATTGAATTAAATTTCTAACAATCCTCCCTAATTTAGTATAATTCCTTTGCATGAAAAATTAAACAATAAACAAAACAAGTGCATAAATGAAAGTGTCCTTAGGATTGAATTTCCATCTTAGTAAATTACACGTTTAAATATTCAAGAATCAGGGTGTTCTAAGAATTAAACCCTTCAACCCACTTGAATACCTGAAGTTAAAATACACACAAGTTTTCAAACACTTAAGAAACTCCTGACACTAAACAAGCCATGTGTCCATATACAATTCATAAATGTTGTAAGAGCCAAAGTCCATGCTCACTGAAGCGGAAAAACCTCAACATTTACATAGGTGGTTCCTCTTTATTCATGATCCTACTAAGCACTTTTTCAAAAAAATTAACTATTGAGAAGTAAAGACTCCATCCTCCTTTTCAGCAGGTTTCAAGCACATCCTTGGGATGATATGTAAATTCATGTGCTTCAGTCCACTGAACATTCAGCTTTCCACATTAAACTTAGCTACCAAGTTTCCTCGGTAGGGATTTGGGTGTCCTAGCATTCAGCGACTTAATTGGACTTTAAACCCATCCCTTCAACAAACTTTAAAACCAAGTCTCTAGCTAGTCCCTTCGTCAAGTGATCAGCTAAGTTTTGTTGAGATATCACAAACTCTATAGATTTCACCCCATTCATGATAAGCTCATGAATCATGCTATGTTTGACACATAAGTGTCTAGACTTCCCATTGTACATCTGGCTATAAGCCTTTGCCAATGTAGCAGCACTATCACAGCGGATAGAAATATGTGCTATAGGTTTGACCCACAATGGAATCTCAAAGAGCAAGTTTTTTAACCATTCAGCTTCCTTACCAGCAGCTGCTAGAGCCATAAATTCAGATTCCATTGTTGAATTATTAATGCAAGTTTACTTCTTGAAAGCCCAATAAATTGCACCACCACCAAGCAGGAATACCCAGCCACTTGTAGACGAATTGTCTTCAATGTTGCAGATCCAGCTTGCATCAATGTAACCTTCTAACACTGAAGGATAACCAGTATATGTCAATCTATAGTCCATGGTTTTTTTTTCAAGTACTTCATTACCCGCTGAATTGCTTGCCATTGTTGAGTGCCAGGATTACTAGTATACCTACTCAGTTTACCTACAGCAAATGCAATGGCAGGCCTTGTACAAATCATGGCATACATTAAGCAGTCAATCACCCTAAAATACTCAAGTTGAGATACAGCCTGACCATTATTGGGCATCAGCTTCTCACTTGTATCCAGGGATGGCAACGGGTCGGGTTTTAGTGAACCCGTACCCGCACCCATTTATAATTTTCAAACCCGTATCCCCCCAATACCCGATGGGTACCCGATTAGTATTATCCATCGGTTTTTTAGGTTTACCTGCGGGTTTCGTTTATCCGCAATTGAATATTCGTTGGACATGAACAATGTAAGAAAAATATGATTTCGTTCATGGACAGTGTAAAAAACATGCCTAAGTATGAAGTGCGAAAATGATCAAATGATCAATACACAGTTACACTCTCATTACTATTGTAATGATTTCAAGTTAAATAATTATGTATACAAGTTCAATGGATAATTAAATGATTAAATAAACAAACAATTAATGCATTAAAGATAAAATAAGATAAATAAAAGAAGAACCTTGAGACATAAACTCCGAAGATGTTAGAATTGATACTAGAATTGAAGAGTCAGGTGTGACTTGTAATTACAAAGATATGGTTGATAAAAATAACCTTTAGAATTGAAGAGTCAGGTGTAACGTTTAAAATTGGCCTTATATAAAAATGGCAATAAAAGCGGGTATGGATTCGAGTAAACGGGTACGGGTGCGGATACGGGTAAACGGGGCGGGTATTACCAGAACCCGCAACCGAACCCGTACCCGAGAAAAAAAGAAAATTTCAACCGGAACCCCTATCCAAACCCGCCAACCCGTCATCCGAACCCCACCCACCGTTTAGGGTTTCGTTTTCTCTATCGATATCGGGTGCTTTGCCAACCCTACTTGTAACTATAAGAGTCTCACTAGAATGCAATCATAGTAAATGAATTTCTTACAGTAACTTCTCAATATAATAAACTAGAACTTAGCATCCCATTACATTTATGTTTATCTTAATGCCAAGGAAAATCAGCCTCTCCCATATCCGTCGATAGAAGAACCTTGATGACAAAATTATCTTTGTCAGGTCAACCTAAACTTAGTCAGTGGTCAAGATCAGGCATTCATCAACATAAGGCAAAGATGACTGCCTATTACAGTTTGTCAAATTTTGTTTATATACATATTTGTCAGCTTGGTTAAGTAAATAACCATTAGACAAAACCATTTCTTTAAACTTTTGATGCCATTGTTTAGGTGCCTGCTTCAGTCCATATAGAGACTTCATCAGTTTACATACCTTGTTTTCATTGCCAGGCATGATGAAGCCCTGAGGTTGGTTTATATAGACCTCCTCTTCCAAGTCACCATTCAAGAAAGCTGTCTTCACATCCATCTGATGAATAACCAGATTATGAATTGATGCTATAGCAATCGGCATTCTTATGGTACTAGTACGTGCCACTAGAGCATAAGTATCAAAGTAATCTATCCCTGACTTTTGTTTAAAGCCTTGAATGACCAGCCTTGCCTTGAACATTTCAATAGTTCCATCTACCTTCAGTTTTCTTTTAAAGATCCATTTGTAACCAAGAGGTTTGAAACCTGGAGGTAGATCAGCCAACACCCAATTTTGTTGCCCATGATGAGTCCTTTCATCATTAATTGCTCTTACCATAAAGCAACATCCTCGGGACTTTATGTTTCATCAAATGTCTAGGGAACATCCTCAACATTAAAGCAATAGGAGTATTGCTCAGAGTCCTCATCTCTTGTTCCTTCAATTAAATATAATTAAAATTCAGGTCCAAAATCCTTTAGAATCCTATTCCTTTTACCTTTTCTAAGCTCAGGTTCAGGTTGTTGAGTCACAACCTCTTCAGTGACCTCTTCAGGGACCACTGAACCACTAATGTCTTCAGTTCCATTAGGAATCCTAAGACTTGGTTCAGGGACTGATGAGAATCTATTCTCATCAAAGATTGCATCCCTTGATTCAATTATATATTTAATTGAAACTAAAATTGATAAGGCTCAATGACATAGAACCTAAAAGCCTTGGAATGCTCAGCATATCCAACAAAGATGCATTCAATGCCTCTTTCACCCAAAGTTTTTAGCTTTGGATTAGGGAGTCTTACAACTGCCCTACAACCCCAAACCCTAAGGTAGTTCAGGTTTGGTTTTCTTTTAGTCTAGAGTTCATAAGGGGTAATTCTATTCCTTTTATTGGGAACCCTGTTTAATAAATAGAAAGCTATTAACATAGCTTCACCCTAGAACTCTTGACTGTTAATCCTGAGTAATACAACATGGAATTAACCATTTCTTTTAGTACTCTATTTTTCTTTTCATATATACCATTTTGTTGTGGAGTATAGGGGGCAGTCATTTCATGGTTAATACCAACAGACTAAAATATAGAGTATTCATGTACTCACCTCCCTAGTCAGTCTTAAATCTTTTGATTTGGGACCCTTGTTGTAATTCAACTTCATTTTTGAATACTTTGAATTTATCTAATGCTTCATCCTTTGAATAGTAAAAAATAAAACATGACAAAACCTAGAAGCATGATCAATAAATATCAACATAGTATTTTTATTCCCCAGGGAAGAGAGTAGCACTCAATATCACATAAATCCACTGTGGATCAACACCAAAACTTCAGTTTTACGTTTTACATTTAAAATATTTCTAGTTTATTTTGTTTCAGCATGCAGAGTCTCACTTTTCAGTGTCCCATGTCAAAAGATTGTGATAAACCCATCGCTTATACAAAGTATGCATCCTCTTCAAGTAGACATGGCCTAGTCTAGCAGCATAAGATTGAATCATTCAGTTAGAGTTGACATAAAAGCTGAACAATATTATCATTAACATAAAAAGCTGAACATTGATTACTCAAATAACCAAAAACCAATAAAGCACACCATGTCTCATGTGTACAGGTTTCCTACACTTCCAACAAGTCACTTAAAAATTTTTATTAGTTAGATCAACGCATTGGTGTTTAACAGATGCTTACGTTTACCCTTGTTGTTCGTTTACCTGGAGAAGTTGTTAGCACGACCATATGACAACTGAATGACACAACATAGTTGCCTTTTGGCTTGGTCACTAGCATGCAACCCGTGGGACACCTCAATACACAGATGACTGCCAAACTTCACGAAGAGTTAATTCCTCCTCAAATGTTTCAAGGAGTGCTTGAAACTTTCATAACGTGGAAAGTTTAATCAAATAATACATGAACCTGAAGTATTCATCCATTTTCATCTTATGTTTGTAAACTTTCAAGTATACCAGAAGTTCATTGTATTATTCCAAAACCTGGTCCTGAACATACATCATGTAATTTTAAAAATACTAACAATGAACTTCTTACTTGATGCGATCCCACTAATATTTGGCCTCTAAGTAATCCCATAGTTACTATGGAAGATCAACATTCTGGTAAAATATCAACAACCGAAATCAGACATACCATTGAGGATTAAACCTCTGCAGACATAGTCATCGTTGTCCTACTTGGCCCTCTTCCTGAGTTGATCCACGGTAGCATCATCACCATCATCAGGAATAGGAGTAGTCAGCACATACACCACACTCATGCTGGAAAGCAAGAAGTGCATCTTCTTCTGCCATCTTCTAAAGTCCACCCCTTCAAACTTGTCAAGCTTGGCAAAGTTTGAAGCCATGTGTTTCATTGTAGCAGCAACCATTGATTATCACAAAAATAATCTTCTTTGATTGTTGGTTGTAGTAGATCCCAGATCAGGGTGAAGACAATCAATAGCCTAGCTAATTACCAAGATGGTTACCGGATATCACTTGAAGTCGTGTAATCACTTTCCAAAGAAGATTATTCGACCCTATGCCTGGGTTACACGAATACCTCCTTGGGATAAAACCAAGTGTTTGTTCTTGTTCTAGGCACAGATCAAGAACTCTGCGTTTCTATGTGTTTTTGTTTTCTGTGTGTTTTTTCATGCAATTGTGATCCCTATTTATAGGGGATTTACTCAAAACCTATTCATGAAATTAATGAGAGATTAATGGCCAATTAATCTCTTCTATAATTATCCTTCATAATTTAGGAATTAGTGATTACATGACCAAATTAAATATATGATCATTAATGCAGTCAAATCTGCTACTTAAATAGGCAAAAGATATTACAAAATATTTAATGTAGTCAAGCCTGCCACTTAAATGTTTGTTACCACCCATTTAATTCTAACCACTAAAAGAGTCAGGAAAATCAGTGACTTGATGGGTGTACACTCCGTACCTCCAAACCCATTTCCAAGTATGATCCGATTCCCACAATTGCACTAAATTTCTAACAGATACATCAACAGTATCATTCATAGGTTGTTGGTTGAGATATTCATTAATACTAATACCAATTTACAAACACAAAACAAAAAGACAAGTATACAGATAGTGATAGACAGATCAAAGAAAAGAGAACAAGTAAATCAAACAAGATTAACACTTGTTTTGTTTATACGGATTACTTTTTTTCAAAACAAAACTGAATTAAAACAATCATCAATTGGTTCTTAGTTAATAACTTAATATGAAGCTTACAAATACAAAAGGGAAAGAAGAACAAACCTTGAAAGCTTGTGAGCCACTCTCGGACTTTCCTAGCACATAATTTGCATTGCAAGAAAGCTCTTAGGACAATCTCACGTCCAGTTGTTGGATTGTGGGAGTCAGATACGCATGTTATACAACTAAGAAGTACATGAGCCTATTGGGGGCATACACGTTAAGACACGAAGAGTACGTTTATTAAACATTTAATATATATTTATTTATTATTAAGGGTTTAATATGCTTCACGAAATAATCTAACGTTTGTTGGTTTAACCGTTATACGTTATAAACTAACTAATTAAATGTTAAATATAAAGAGAGGGACTTAAAAGTCGGAAAACAAAACTCCCGCCCTCCTCCCTATATTGGTTGTTTTAAGAAGGATCTAGGAGGGGGTCTAGGTGTCAATTTTGGAAAGTGTGGGATTGCTAGACAATAACTTAGAGTAGGGAACAAGTTTTGTCTATAGGGTTTGTATATTATATATACGATACACATGTTATACCCAAAAGAAGAGACGACACATTAAATATAAAACCCAAAAGCAAATCGTTTTCCTCTCCCTATTGTATTTAGTTAAACGGCAGCAAGACTCCCATTGGCTAACTAATATATGCATGACTTTTCATTCACAACATGCACATGTATGCATGAAAAAGGATATTTGGCAAGATAACGGATTATTCCTCTTCTTTCCTAGTTAAATGTGATCAGTAGCAAGGAAATTCTATAGGGTTTTTATCGTTCGATCATGTTTTATCAAGAACACTAAACCCTAGTTTAGTTTGTGAGTATTATTCGTTGAAATACACTAGCATTTAGCGTCTTGTTTTGACGTGTGTGTGGGCATACCGAAGAGTGATAATTTTTAATCACTAAAGATTCAAGATCAAGATTCTCGTTTATTGAATTTTGTCATTAAACATAAAGGTTAGTGTTTCTTACTTTATTTGTGTGTTAATTTTTAATATCAAACTAGATCCATCCGCTCCGTACTCGTAGTTAATTGGTTAACTAGTTTGTAAAATCCTAACAGTGGCATCACGAGTCAACCTCGTTTGGTGTTATGGGTTACACATTTATAAAACACGCTACATCCATATGAGAAAACTTTTATTTATTATTTTGACTGAAAATTATAGCAATAATATGCAATTCTTGCTATAAAGAATAAATAAAAAACCTAGAATCTTGGTAATTAATACAACTAATATAGAATTGAAAAAGAATAGATTTAATAATTAAAAGTTAATTAAGTAACATGATTCTTATTCTTTTTCTGGCCTTAAGACTCACACAATCTCTAATAAGATGGAAGTGGCGATCTAAGTATTTCAGCCGAATACCTAGTGAGAGTCCTTTTAATTCTTCGTTGAAGAAGACACGTATGAGAACTCGGTGCCAAATATGAGATTTACATGCTTCTATATAAGTTTGTCTACACGCTACATCCCCTCTTTCTATCTGTTTATTTGCTTATATGTGATACTACCATGAGGACTAAGTTAATATATGCAAAAGACTTTTGAAACTACTAAAACGGACTAATACTAAAAAAGAAACTTATTTGTTTAAACTGACGTTCTTGAATTTTATGGTGACCATATGGTGTGGTTATCTATAATGGCGCTTCGAAACGTGACTTCCCACGACGAACTTACTCGAATCTTGGTTTAAATTGACTGTTAAATTACACACATAATTATAAACTCCTTGCGACCTGCTATGTGTTATTTGTAAAATCGGATTTTAGACAAATAAATACAGACATTATTTCTATGAAACTTGTTTTATTATAACTTGATTTGATTTTTGGAAGTCTTATGTGTCAACTTGGGTTTGGCTTACATCCGATAATCATGGCCTATAAAGTTTCCCATGACGAGAATTGAAAATATAAATCATCTTATAATCCGATTAAAACTATAATGTTTTTGTGCTCTTATCAATGATGAATCACTACTAACCATGGCTTTATTGATCATGGTTTTAGTGGAGATCTAGGGTTTAATTGACCTTTAATTTTTTCCCGCGCCACTACATGCTTCGGCATATGAGGCAATTATTGGAAGAACTTGTGTCTTCTGACACATGTAAGAGTACAATATAGGGTTTGGTCAATTTTTAATGTTTTTTCGCTGAATTAGCACATCTAAAAACTAATTTAACAAATATATTTTTCTAACTTAGTGATACAAAGAAGTTTGGCATGCTTCTTTGTATACTTATTGACACATGTTTTTATAAACTTTATGTGAAATAACCCCAATTGAAATTTTAAGTCAATGACAACCAAACTAAGAACACGTGCACTGGATTGATACCAATCTGGGTCAACCTAGGGCCTTTCCAAACCAAGACAAACATTTCTATAGTCCGATTTATGTAATTTTTTGCAAGTTCTTTTTGGTGAATTAAATCGAGTACTTATGGACAGACCTTAGACCCGAGGCCATAAGTTGAAACAAAACATGTACATGACATAACTATATGAGTAACTAAAGATGTGTGTCTCATAAAACTAAATTTTGCTCTACAATGCAATTAACGCACGCCGCTTACCACTTGCCCTACTGTTTAACACGTTGGTCCTAACCTTCATAATAAGGTGTGAGTCAAGTTGGAGATTTAGTCACATTTAGTAATTAATTAGGTAGTTAATTATTTTAAGAATTTAATTATCAAAAATACTAAAATTAAACTTTCTATGTTCTGATTAATTGTGTTATTGCAACATATTTCGTAAACGAAAGTTTGTTTTCTTAAAAAGACAAACATAGTCTCTTTTCCTGGTAAGAAGAGTGAGACTTACTCCTATATCTTCTCCTTAGTTGACATACTAAGATAGGATTACAATTGAAATTTTCTCATTATATTTAAACTCGCTTACAATCTTTCATTACCCTTTTTTTGTTATGAAATAATTGAAAGATAAAATATTTTGTGTAACTAGAGAATAGTTTGTCTATAGCTACCAAAATAATGACATCTTACACTTGTCAAGACGATGTATGAGTTTTAAATGTTAATAAGAGGAATTCTCAATAAACCGCAACGAGTAAAGAAAATTACTAGAATGTCTTCTAGGTATTTTTATTTCTAGGACTCACTTCATTCCTTATAGTGCTAAACACCCTTGTGGCTAGGCAGATCGATTAAGGAGGAATCGCATGCTAAATATTCAAGTTAATGAAAGCATGAATGGCTAGTCCCTCATCTACATAAGTAAAACTTCATATACTTTGTTTAATACCTAAGTACATTGCTACTTGTAGGAATTTTAAGAGAGTAGGAAAGTAAATAAATCGTTATTTGCTTTCTACTGGTGATGTAACACTTACAATGGTGACAAATCCAGTGGGAGCCTTGTGTTTAATTACTAAAAATACATTCATGTAATGTTGTCAAAATTCAGTGGGAGCTACAAGCTTTATTTCCTTGTTAGTTACCCATATTATTTCTAGATTGCTTTGAAATAATTCATTACTTTTCGAATATGAACAACCATAGTCTAAGGAAGATTGCATTTTATTTTATAAGAAAACAAGTTGCCTTTCTGATGTTGCTTTCCAAAATATCTATAGAATAATAATCCACAATTCCTTATTAAACGTTATGGTTCAAAATCTACTTGTAATATCTTTGACACTGTCATATTGTTTATAGAATCGAGCGCTTGTCGTATTGTTTATCTACATTAGATAATGTTATACCATGCACAAGTGGGAGAAATCTTAAGTGTGTGTAAGGAACAACATATAACAATATGATTATTGGTTTTTCTTGACCGCAAGGTAAGAAAGCTAATAATTCTACTAGGACTTAAACGCACAAGATGTTTGTTGCCCTATTACATTTAAATGTCAAGATATAATGTAAAGCTACTTCGACTACATGCTTAAGTCAATATAATTATGGTTAATTATATAATCATAATTATGAAGTATGAAATTAACTTGAAATTACTATTGAACTCAAGAGTTTGCGTTCATAACTACTTTAGTTACTATAATTAAGTTTTCTGGTTAAGACATAAATATAAAGTCCTTGAATTTATCAATGACTGATACAAAAAAGTAAGTAGTAAATTTTTATGTCTTCTTGTTAACATATAAACGTGATGTCCTTGAATTATTCAATGACTTGTAACGTATACTTGACATGTTCTGTTTTCTTGAAGTTGAAACACATGAACATAGAGTTATTGTACTATTAAAAGAATATACGTTATATCATGCACTTGGTTTTATAACACTTTATATTTAATATGGCTCAACCCTATTGGTAAGTATTTGACCTAAAGAGAATTAAGTTATCTAAGGAATTCTGATGTAATCTCACAATTCGAATACGCATAGAATACCACATTATTATGGTATGTCTAATGTGTTGAGACAAATTGTATTCATATCGTTTGATTTCTGATAACTTTAATTGCTCTACCTTCAAAATCTATCAAGGTTAGAAATTTGTGTGTTTCATGGATACACTTAATATAGTTCCAACCTAGAAGGTATTCAAGACATTATCCATTTTACGGATTGGGTGAAATCCTATTATGTCTTGATTAAAGTTCTGAAATTTGTTAATATCTTATGAAGCATATTATTAATAAGCTAAAGATGAGAACTGTAAAATGTGTTTTGTGTTTCCAAATTAAGAACAATTTATTGTTGCTTAGATATTCAGTATTTAGAGAATTATCTCTACTTACAAAAGTAAATGGGAGCATCTACAAATCTTAAAAGATATTCAAGAACAAAATACATAACCTTCTGAATTCACTTGTTGATGTCATACTAAGGCTAAACATGTAAATATCAAACCAAAGTATCATGTAACTCTCATTCATAAATTCGCAAGGATGCCTCATCAATAGAGTGATATTTTAATATCAATGCAGAGAAATATAAGTTAGAGGGTCATAGTAAACCTGCTAATTAATAAGATGAATTATCACATCTTGAATCTGATAAATGTCTTAGATTTATGAATGATAAGATGCAGTCCTTAAAAAACAATCAATGTTTTGAGTTCGATTGAACTTTCACCAAATAGTTAAACTGTGAGGTTAAAATAAGTTTCTTTTGAAGAAGGCTCATAAGGGCAAAATTGTATACGTATTAATGCCTGACTTATGATAAGAGTTTTAATCATACTCAAGCAATTGAGTATGATTAAATTTTCTTTTCTACACGCATTAATTATATAAATATAATTAATTATCATACATGTTTCCTTGAATATGGAATATGGCAATTAAGTTTTATAACTATTTCCTTATGATTACCTTTGCGAGGACGGTGTGTAATCAAAAAGGGTTATGAGTTCAAAATAATCTTTATAACGCATACAAGATAAGAGTGTCCAAATGTGGATTAGATCATGCATCTAGGAGATGAAATCTTAATTTTAATTACAATATGATTTTTGATTAAATTAAGATAAGACGTCAAGTGGGAGCACTATGTTTTTTCCTTAAAATTCATATGTTGTGTAACATATTGAAAGCATCATTCCATCAAAGCTAGATGCTAATTATTGAGATTGGAATGAAACTTCACTTGAGAATTTAGGGAATAAAACAAACAACCTTGGAATAAATGTTTATTCAAAATAATCATATGCGGTGATTGAGTCCAACACAATGCAATATATCACTGAAGCAAGTCTTAAATGGCATATTTCACTTGAGATAATTGATTACATGGATGGAAACCTTATGTTTTTAACTAAGGATTCATCATGTATATATTATATTGTGTATGAGACTGGTTGTTACTTTTGCACAGGAGCAAGATGAGCTAACAACAACAATATCTAATTGAGAGTGTTTAGAAGACTGTTAAAATAAACGTTTACGAATTATATAAGGCATAGTGATGTTTGTGTACACTGATGCTAGAGGATAACCAACCCTAGTTAAAGTAGGATTTCATCATTTATGATTAATCTGCTAACTAGATATGCTCAGCTAAGAGCATTGTTGCATTACTCATTAAAGAATAAGAATACTTTACATTTTAAGAAACTGTAAAGATGACTGTCAGTATGTCGTTGACTTCAAATACCCAATAAAAGGTATTACGACATCTCCATACTATGACACTTGCAATAGTATGCACATGTGAGATAAGACACTCATCATATCATTCAAATCCTTCATAATTTATGAATTTGAGACACGTATTTGAAAAGTTTACTCAGATGACTATTTAGCTGTCTTGTAAAGAAAGAGTTAAGAATGTTGGAAACATTATATTTAGACTTGCTAATTAGTCTTATGCATATTTGTTTTATTAGTATTTGGATAATTAGGATTGATATGTGTTTATTCACATATCATTTTTCTTTAATAAAATAAGCTTAAATTACCAAAGATATATAGAAAATGCATTGTATATGTGTATTTTGTGATTTGTATTGTGCATGTATCAGATATACAAAAAAGGACAAAAATGAAGCCAAATTGGACAAAACCGAGCACGGGATTGGAAGAGCGTGAGAAAATCGAAGCCGAGAGCATATTTCATGGGCCAACCCGTATCCGTTTCATGGGTCGGGTCAGCCCATTAACAATTAAATGTTAGAAACCTTTGCCTAAATCTTAGTCCATAAATCTATATCCCATTACCCATTCCTGGCCCAATGAAATAAAAGTCCTAGCCCAAACCAAACCGGGTCAAAGTCCAAGTCAAACGATAAAACACAGGTCAATTTTACTGCTTATCTCTTTACCTTTCCCTCTCATTTTCACCCACAACGAACCAGGTTAAGTCCACCTCTCTCACTCGCAAATCCCTTCTAGAAGGTCACCTGACACGTCTGACACCATTTTAGCCACGCTGGCGATCCTGAGCACAACGATTGGTGGATTAGACGTGTACCAAATCAAGGGCTAAGGATGATTGATTAAGAGGCGGTTATGAATCAAAGGCCAAGATTAAAGCTCAAGGACGCTCCCCTCCTCCTAGAACCTTCCTCTTCCTGCTATAAATAGAGGGACATTCACACAAAGATAATCATCTAGGATAGGAGTAGTGTAGTTTAGTTTAGGAGTAGTGTAGATTAATTCAGCTTATTTTATGCTTATTTTTCATGTATTCAAGCTTTGTACTCTCTTTATGAATCAATAAAAGTAATTTTTACTTTACATTGTCATGTTCCATTTTTTTACTCATTCACTCAAAATCATTTAAGCTGTTCTAATAGATGTTATAAGCCGTTGTAGTCTCAAATTAGTGTTTACTTGTACAAATAAGCTTCTCAAGCTTATTTGTACAAAGCCGGTTTTAAATTTACTTAAATTGGTTTTAAGCCATTTTTTTTTTTTTTTTTTTTTCTTTTTTTTGTTAATGGTTTTGAGCTTTCTAGATGATAAGCCAGAAATGGATGGGCTTATAGGGTCTTACCAGCTTGTTTTCAACAAGCTAGAGCTTGTAGATAAGCTCTTTTGAGCATTGATAAGTCCTTGTTCGAGCAAAGGACAAGGTATACTCTCTTTTACTTTTTTATAGCTTAATTTCTTTTCTAGCTTATTAATCTGCTTATTTCTTGCTTATTTGTGCTTATTCTGTCTTTTTCTCGCTTAATATGCCTAGTTATTAGCTTAGAATAGTTTAGATTTTAGTTTTCATAAATCTGTCCATTTATTAGTTATAATAGCTTATTAGTGTAGCTTATTGCTAAGAGCTTATTTTTCCTTAATTTTTGCTTAGTAGTCTTTAATTTGCTTAGTGTTTAATCTGTTTTCAAAATTCAATGCTTAATTAAGTCTATTTTAGTTTAAATTGGATCTTAAAGTTTTTAAAGAGGTGTTTGGGTCAAGCAATTCAAACTAGGTATATGTGAGTTAAGACTGTTTTTAGTTTTCAAATTAGTTTTCAGTAGCTCTTATTAAGGCTTTGTTTGTTTTTTCAAAATAATCTCTTCTAACCTCTTTTCACCATTTATGTCTGCAGTCTCTCAGACGTTTTTTGTTTGTTTTTTTGCAGAGATAAGTGGTAAAAATCACTTCTAACCTCTTCAAAAATTCAGACAAAATATTTCACTTCTTACCTCTTCTTCTCTCTTCTTCTCACTTCTTTTCTACAAATAATGTAAATAAAATTCATACTTTTTTTTCTGGGTGTTTATACGTTTTCAACCGTCTTTATTCGTTTTTGTCTTTTAATTTTCATCATTTTAAATCTAGCTTTCTACGATTCTACGTGTTTTCTCCTTTTTCTACGATAAAGAATATTTTTACGTTTTCATCAGTTTTTATACGTTTTCTCTCAGTTTTTTACGTTTTCGTCTGTATTTTTTACGTTTTCCGTCAGTATTTTTACTCTCGTCATTTTTTTTATCATACTCGCCATTTTTTAACGTTTTCTCGTCAGTTATTTTTACCTTTCATAAATGTATTTTTTTACGTTTTCGTCAGTTTTTTTACGTTTTCGTCAATTATTTTACGTTTTCGTAAGTTTTTTTTTAAATTTTCGTTCGTTTTTTACGTTTTCGTCCGTTTTTTACGTTTTCGTCAGTTTTTTTTTAACGTATCATCTGTGTTTTTTTTTTTTTATAACTTTTCAGTCAGGTTTTTTATGTTTTCTTTTTATCGTTTTTGTATGTTTTTTTACATTTCGTACCGTTGTTTTTTACGTTTTCGTCTGTTTTTTTACCTTTTCTTCCGTTTTTGCGTTTTCGTCTTAGTTTTAAGTCTTTGTCAGTTTATGTTACGTTTTCGTCTGGTTTCTTTACAGGTTTTCGTCCTGTTATTTTTAATTTTTCCGTGCTGCTTTTTTAACATTTTTGCCTGTTTTTACGTCTTCATCTGTTTTTTACGTTTTCGTACGTTTTTTCTACATTTTCGCCCTTCTTTTTACGCTTGCGTCCGTTTTTTTACGTTTGCGTCTGTCTTTTTAAGTTTTCCTCCGTTTTTTTACGTTTTTGCACGTTTTTTACGTTTTCGTCCGTTTTTCAAGTTCTCGTCCGTAAAAGTACGACAACGTAAGAAACAGACAAAAACGTAAGAAAGACGAAAACGTAAAAAACTGACGAAAACGTAAAAAATGACTAAAACGAAATAACGAACGAAAAATCTCGTAAAAAAACTATACAAAAACGATAAAAAAAAAAACCGACGAAAACGGAAAAAAATTAACGAGATCGTAAAAAAAACTGACGAAAACGAAAATAATAACAGACGAAAACGTAAAAAAAACTGACGAAAACATAAAAAACAGACGAAAACGTAAAAAAAACAGACGCAAACGTAAAAAAAATTGACGCAAACGTAAAAAAACTGACGCAAATGTAAAATAAAACTGACGAAAACGTAAAATAAGTGACGAAAACGTAAAAAACTGACGAAAACGTAAAAATACTGACGAAAACATATAAAACTGACGAAATCGTAAAATAACTGACGAAAACTTAAAATAATTGACCAAAACGTAAAAAAACAAACGAAAAAGTAAAAAACACTAGTAAAAAGATAAAGAAACAAAAATGAAAGAAGTACTTATTTAGAACAAAAACAAACGGTCTTTTTCATACAGATGAAGACTTTAGATGTACCTCTTCTTCAGCATACATGGTTTGTAGATGAAGAGGTAAAACCTCTAAAAAAACAAACAAAACCTAAGTCTTTAGGTTAGCTTAAATAAGCTTTGAGTTAGTTTTGATAAGGTTGTTAGTTTATTCAAGCCAAAATCCAAATCTGCTAGTCTTACTGTTGTTCTAAACTGTGTGAATCTTGGATTTATAAAAGAGAGCTTAAGGTGTAGTATTTGAGTTCATAATTAGGCTTATTATGCATTAATATGCATCTGTTTTAAGTGCATTTTCTTTGGAAGAAGTTTGTCTATAATTTTAGGTCAAAATCAATCAAGTTACGATTAGTTAGTTGGTTGTTCTTAGGGTCTGAATTTGCAGATCAATAGAGGGTTTAATCTAGCTTATCTATAGTTAATTTTTATTGTCCTTAGCTTATTTTCATTTGAATTGAATCTGTTTTTGGTTTTTAGTTTGTCTAAACACCCGTTCCCATTTCAAATGATGAAACACCCGATTTTTCCTACCCACCTTCACAACCCCAAACATCTTCGTTCGACCAATTTCATTGTTTTGGGTGTGGAGATCCGTTAGAAGATTGTGTACGTTGTCAACAGTGTACTTGCAAGTGGTGTGGATATAATCTTAGAGGAGGATTTTGTTTGTTTTGCGCTTCAAGAGATGGAAATTCATCCATTGATGCTCCTAATCCGAACTCTTTCAATGATCCTCCAAACGTTTTCACCCACCCTCCACAACCCCAGTACGAATCATACTCGTGTGAATTATGTGGGAACGACGCTGATTGTCGTGTCCTCACGCAATCAATTGGTGGTTTTCACACCAATGTTATATATAATATATAATAAAATATAAAATATATATATAAGTCTAAAAACAACGAGCAATATAACCGAGAAGTAGTATAGAGTGTTCCCGGGTCGTTTATCCCCAACGAGGCTGTACTGGAAAATCGATACAATCGAAGATTTGAGTTTGAAGGAAGGAATTGATTTGAGAAGGTGGAAAAGTCAAATTAGATGATAACGAACAAAAACGTTTAAGAAAAACCTAGAAATTACGAAATTAAACTAGAAAACGAGAGCCCGAATCCCGAACAAAGGGGGAAAAACCTAAAATCTTTAAAAATAACCCTACGAAGAATTTTTCACTTCTAAACTACTCTATGGGACAAATAACGAAGAATGAAAAAGACTAGACCGAAAACGGAGTTCGTTTGACCCAAAAACGAGTCAAAACAAAATCCCGTACCCGGACCGTTCTTTAAAAAGTAAAAAGTTGTAAAAATGACCCTACGAAAATTTTCAAATTTTTCCTACAAACTTATGACATAGAGAAAACTTTTCTAAAAAGATACAATATTTTTTTGATATTTTTTGTATTTTTTATGAATTAAATAAACTTTTAACTAAATTAAATCATAAAAAATATGTCAACTAATTTGAAAAATTCTGAATTTTTTTTCTAAAAATACTTTTAACCCTAATAATAGATCCTAAGTACGAAAAATAGAAACACCAAACGGCGTTAAAATAACCAGCAATAATCCGGCAACACTTATTAAGCGTTATAAGCCAAAAACACCCTTAATATCTAAGCCCTTGATCTTTAACGAAAAAAGACCAAGGCGAAGTGGTAAGAGTGGGTGTCATAAAAGGGGAATGTAATCGTGATTGTCTCGGGGTTCGAGTCTTGCTCACCCGGGCCAATTGTCTTTCCCCCCTTTTTTTTTTGAAAACTCAAAGAAGCAAAGTTGTTAAGCTCGTGGGGCTTAACAACTTTGTCTTCTACAACTTTTTACGAAAAGCACTTAATAAGCTTAAAAATAAGCTTAAAACTCGACAAAGTGCTAAAAATGGCTTAAAAGCTAAAAAAAATGCTAAGTCTTGGGGCACTTTTTTTTTTCGAAAACTCAAAGAAGCAAAGTTGTTAAGCTCGTGGGGCTTAACAACTTTGTCTTCTACAACTTTTTGTGATAAGCCCTTAATAAGCTTAAAAATAAGCTTAAAGGTGGCTGTTTTAGCTTAAAGGGCTTAAAGGCCAATTTTTCTAAGTCTTTTGGCCTCTTGTGGTCGAATAAGCTAAGCTAAGGACTAAAATAAGCAAAAGGGAGTCTAAACTAACCTAGGTAAGCTAAAAGAACTAAAAGTTTAAAGTTAAATAAGCTGTAACAGCTTATTTTTGACAGAAACTAAAAATAAAGCTTAAAACTAAAATTTTACTAAGTCACTTGGGCAAATAAGCTAGGAAAAGGAAAAATAAGCAAAAGGGGGCTAAACTAATCTAAATAAGCTATTTTGACACAAGTGAGCTTATGAAATAAGCTCAATAAGCCAGAAAAGAAAAATAAGCAATCCTACACCTAGGCTTGAACAAAACAGTGAAAGGGAAGTTTGAGGCTTAAAATTAAGCCATCAAATAAGCTCTTTAAGAGCTGAAATTCAAGGAGCTTAAACAAGAGGTTATAAGCTCTTAAAATAAGCCAAGGACTTGGGCTTAAATGCTCTTAATGGCTAAGAAAAATAAGCCTAAAGTCTCCCCTTTGCACCAGGGGAGCTTTAAGGCAAATCTCAAGGGCTTATTTGACAGCTTATTAAAAGCTGTCAAATAAGCTCTAAACAAACAAATAAGCTAAAACAGATTGAGTGCCCTATGAAAGGGACTTGTGCACCAAATTTTAGCTTTTAAAAACCATATTAGCTTGCTGAATTTTGAAGGTAAAAAAGGGGCTTTTGATTTTTTAAAAACTGCTATTTGAAAGGGATTGGTGATTTTTGACTACCAAGTCAAAGGACCAAGAGTGTTTGACAGCATGTTTGAACACACTAAAACACACTATTTTTGAGGCTTAAACTCAAACCACAAGAGCTTATAAGATAAGCACTTTTGCCCCTTTTTTAAAATCCCACAGCTTAAAAAATGATTTTGAAAGCTTATAAAACTAAGTTAACCAACTTTTTGACACACTAATGATATTTAAGCAAAATTAAACTATAAAAAAGCTAAAAGGCAAGTTAAATAAGCACTTAAATGATGCAATAAGCTAGTGACAAAATTAGCTTAATTTGGCAGTTTTAAGCAACTAGCATGAAACTGAAATGAAAAGCACTTAACAAGCTAACTCACACACTAATAAGCAATATAAGAGCAATAAGCTAAGTAAATAAGCTAAATAGGCTTATTGCTACAGTAATAAGCAAAAGTAAAAAATTGTACCTTTGATCCCTTTCTCAAAAAGGATCCCTTGAGACCTAAATAAGCTCTAAATCCTACCCGTAGCTTATAAATAAGCTAAACTAAGCTGAAAACCCAATAAGCCTTCCATTTTAGCTCATTCTTCCATGCTTTTTGAATCCAACAGTAACCTTGATATTTCCCCTTTTTCTTTTGAATTTTGTTAAAGACAAGTTAGACAATGGCTTATATGTGAGATCTTAAAGGTTTTTTAGAAGACAATTTAAGGTTTAGAACATGATAAAAAAAACTGAATTTTCATTAAAACTGAGAATGCAAAGTACATAAAGGAAATTAACTTAAAAACACTTAAACTACTTTAAAACTACACTAAAACGACATACAAAAACTCTCTCTGGTGCCACAATGGCTTTACACTTGCTTTTATAGGAAAAAACGACTAGTCTTCTCTTTCTTGTCTTCTTTTCACTTGTGTTTCTTTGAACACACATAAAAGGGGGTGTGTTTGTTGTGAGAGTGCAATTGAAAGCAAATCATGGCCCTCTGTTTTTCTTGAAAACTCAAGTCGACAGGTTTAAACCCTTGATTGGGTTTTGTGTGGGTTTGGATTGCCAACATGGCACATTTGTAGCTGGGAAAGGTAGTGGAGGAGGAGAAGGAGGTTTGTCCATGGGGGAATTGGGTTGCAGGGTAAAAGGGGGGTGGAGAACTCGTGAGTTGTTTTGGGGGGAAGACAAGGGCGGGAAAAATGGTTATATAAAAAAGAGAGTGACAGGGCAAAGGTTTTGGGTAATGGCAACATTGGCCCTTGATGGTGTTATGTTCGATTGCACCGTACGTCCTTGTGGTTAAATAACTTTGGGGACTTGGCAAAACAAGTCCCCAAGAGTTATATGTCTATTTGCACCATAAGTCCTTGGTAGATACAACTCTTTGGACTTGGCAGAACAAGTCCTTGGAGTATATCTTTGCAAAAATGGCAGTTTGGCCCTTCTCTTCTTTTCTCCTCTTTTCTTCTTTACATATAAGTTTAGGGATTTACAATTTCAGTCCCTAAACTTATATTTCTTTGACTTTTGGCCTCGGGGTTGACTTGGGCTTTGACCAGTTGACTTTTCTGTTGACTTTTTGACTTGATTGACTTTTTGGCTTCGATTTGGCTTTGTCTTTCACTGTCTTTTCCATTCCGAGTCCGGTTTTGTCGTTTTGGCTTTGTTTTTCGTCCTTTTCTTAGTTATCCGTTCCTGCACAATACAATTAGCAAAACAAGCATATATTTGGCATTTTAAGTCCGTTTTTGGTTATTTTAGCTCGTTTTTAAAGGTAAAAGGTATGTGTAATTAAGCACATACGAAAATCCCCCATACTAAGGTATTGCCGTGTCCTCACGCAATGTTATGAAGTAAATATTTACGAAAACTAAGAATCTCAATCCCCCTCGACTAATAACTTTGAAAAGTAGCAAAGTGTTCGTCAAGGGAAACTAAAGAATCAAAAGCTTCGACAAGTCCCGTTTTCACCATTTTTTTATTCATACACTAACTATCCCTAATATTTTTGGATTTTCCTTTTTCTTTTCTCGACTTCCTGTTTGACTTCCTTTATTTTATTAACACTGGGATCATAGAATGAGAAACGTCCATAGAATAATCTACGGATGTCCTGACGGATAAATTCATCGTCCCCGATTTTTCACTAGTTCCAAACCAAGCAATTAAACAAGATCATTTGTCAATATAAGTCTAAATGCTAAGCACTCATACTTATGACTTGTGAACTTTTAACTCCCAACATGAATATATGATTTAAATGTGTGTACTCATTTCAACTCAACCATAGATCAACTTATTATATAGTCGTAATTCAAGATGAATCATAACTCAAGCAACAACTTATTAAGACCTTGTAACTTGATTTTAAAGAACGAGATTTTAACTGTAGAACTTTTTGCAACATCTTCATCATTATAATCATAAGTTCTTAAAAGCTTGAATGCGTTGTTAGTTTGAAAACACCTACTAGGCCTCGCTCCTTAGCGGATATCACAAACCAAGGACGGTTGTTCTTAGTTTGAAAAACCCACCCCGTTGCTAGCTAGAGGGAAAACACAAACATACACCTTCTTCTAATATGGATATGGGATAAGTGTCTTAGTTTGAACCCTCACCTAGACCTCGCTTCCTGGTGAGATATCACAACACACCAAATCCTTAGAAGTAAAAGATGTCTTAGTTTGAACCCCCACCTCGTGGTTAGCGGAGTGGGATATCACGACACATCTTTTACTTGCTCCATATAATCAAATGTATGCTTCATTGGCAAAATTTCAATATTCATGCATTTTTGCATTCATACTTCATTCATGCTTCTTTGGCATTTTAACTTTCGAATTATTAAGAACAGAAAAATCTCGCTTTAAAGAATCAAGTTACAAATTTGAAGCTTTTTCTAAAAACATTGATTGACTTAGTTGAATTGAATTGAGCACGTATGATTAGGTGGATTAGAAGCTAATGGGAGAAAAAAGCCACAAGTTACTCATATAAGTTTTTGTTCAGCACATAAACTTATATTTAACTCTATCACTTCTTGTTCTTCACCTTATTAAGATTCGAAGCAATCGAATTCGTGAAAGCTTAGCCTACACGCGGTAAGTTAAGGAACTAGCTTGTAACATTTCTGTATTTTCAGGTCTTTTACGACGTCATCTATTTTACTAATTATTTATTTTTCTTTCTCGTACGCGTTTACTTTTATTTTTAATAGTTAAGTTAAATCGCGTAAGTCAAAAATTATCGTTTAGCGTAAACGGACACCAAACAAATAAATGTTTACATCAAGCAAGTGTTAAGTAATTATTAACTTTGTTTATTTTATTTTTATTGGTTACGTAAATTGATTTCGTTTCGCGATAAATTGCGTTTAGGCACTCCCGGAACCACCAAAACTTTTCTGCGCTTCAACAAATACCCACATTTATACCCAATACATAAAAATTACTCAACAACATCACATATATCTTATATTAGCCGAAATTAAAGAGTTATATACAAGAAAATGAAAGAAATCTTACACTTTGGTCAAATGTACAACTCTTGCAATTAATACCTAGCTAAGAATGTTTCCTTGACCAAATTTTCTTCCTTAAGA
>BQNB010080698.1:2203-29851 GCA_026074375.1 Tanacetum coccineum
TATGGTTTGTAGCTGTGAAGATCAAAGTTGCATATGTTCCCTATTAGATTATGACAAAAATGGGAAGAAGTTACAGATTTGAAGAGCAACTTATAGATCCTGTGGTGGCATAACATGTATAACTTAAGGGGAAGATCTTAAGTTAAGGGGAAACAGTTTACAAGGAAGTTTGTTTCATTCAGGGAGATCCATGATCTCAACAAAATGGTGTTGCTGAGAGGAAAAATAAGACACTAATAGAGACATCTAGGACTATGCTAGCAGATTCCAAATTGCCAACCACCTTTTGGGCTGAAGCAGTTAATACTGCTTGCTATGTCCAAAATAGGGTGTTAGTTATCAAGCCTCACAACAAGACCCCTTATGAGCTTTTTCTAGGTAGAAAACCTCCCTTAAGCTTCATGAGACCATTTGGGTGTCCTGTTACAATCCTAAATACCTTAGATCACCTAGGCAAGTTTGATGGAAAATCTGATGATGGATTCTTTGTAGGATACTCTATCAATAGTAAAACATTTAGAGTATTTAACACTAGAACCAGATTTGTAAAGGAGAACCTGCACATAAATTTTCTTGAAAATAAACCAAATGTTGCAGGAACTGGACCTAACTGGATGTTTGATATTGATACTCTAACCATGTCTATGAATTATCAACCAGTTTTTACAGGGAATCAAACTAATGGTAATGCATGTACCAAAGCAAATATTGATGCAGGACAAGCTAGAAAGAAGACAGTTTCTGGTCCACAATATGTACTGCTACCATTTTTGACTTCTGATTATCAAGGTCCAAAGAGCTCAGAAGATAAGGTTGCTGATGATGCTGGAAAGAAAAATGGAGTTATGGATCTAGCAAAAGAAGGTGATAAAAATGGTCAAGAGAAGGATGTTAGAGATCAAGAAGAGGCTTTCAAAAAACAATTTGAACAAGAATCTAAAAGATTGTTTAGTCAAGGGGAGGCTACTAACACTAACAGCACTAACAGACTTAATATTGTTAGTTCATCAGTTAATGCTGTTAGTTCTTCTTTTACTACTGTGGATCCAGGAAGAGAAAGAGCCCAAAGGAATGAGTTTGAAAGTGTGTTTGGACAAGACAAGGATGCTAATGGCAACAGTACCTACAGGATGTTCACTCCTGTTAGTGCTGTTGGATCCTCTTATGATAATCTTGGTGGATCAATCCTTGTTAATGCTGCTACTCTTCCCAATGCTGATATTCCTACTGATCCTCTCATGCCTGATTTGGAGGATACTGCTGATCTTTAGGTTACTGGAATCTTTAGTGGTGCATATGATGATGAAGATGTGGGTGCAAAGGCTGACCTTAACAACTTGGAGACAACCATGAATGTCAGTCCTATTCCCACAACCAGAATTCACAAGGATCATTCTAAAGACTAGATTACTAGAGACATAAATTCAGCTACTCAAACAAGGAGGATGACCAAGATTTCTGAAGAACATGCTATGGTTAGTTACATCAAAAATCAGAGGAGAACCAAATGCAAGGATTAAAAGAACTACTTATTTGCCTGTTTTCTCTCATAAATAGAACCCAAGAAGGTGATTTAAGCTTTAACAGATTCAAGCTGGATAGAGGCAATGCAAGATGAGTTGCTACAGTTTAGATTGTAGAAGGTTTAGAGATTAGTTAATTTACCCAAAGGCAAGCATGCCATTAGAACAAAATGGGTCTATAGAAACAAGAAAGATGAGAGAGGGATAGTAGTTAGAAACAAGGCAAGACTAGTTACACAAGGTTACACCTAGGAAGAAGGAATTGATTATGATGAGGTTTTTGCTCCTGTTGCTAGGATTGAAGCAATCAGATTATTTTTGGCCTATGCATCATTTATGGGGTTTACTGTGTACCAGATAGATGTGAAGAGTGCCTTTCTGTATGGAAAAATAGAAGAGGAGGTGTATGTGTGCCAACCTCCTAGTTTTGAAGATCTATAGTTCCCTAACAAGGTTTACAAGGTAGAAAAGGCCTTATATGGTCTTCATCAAGCTCCTAGAGCCTGGTATGAGACTTTGTCTACCTACTTATTAGAAAATGGATTTAGAAGAGGGATCATAGATAAGACTTTGTTTATCAAGAAGAACAAAGGTGATATCCTGCTAGTGCATGTGTATGTAGATGACATCATCTTTGGGTCAACTAAAAAGTCTTTATGTACAGAGTTTGAGGGTTTGATGCACAAGAAGTTCCAAATGAGTTCTATGGGGGAGCTCACTTTCTTTTTAGGGTTGCAGGTCATGCAGAAAGATGATGGAATCTTCATTAGCCAAGACAAGTATGTGGCTGATATATTGAAGAAATTTGATTTCTCCTCAGTGAAGACAGCAAGCACTCTAATAGCGACTAACAAGGCATTGCTCAAGGATGAAGAAGCCGAGGATGTGGATGTTCACTTATACAGATCAATGATTGGATCATTGATGTACTTGATAGCTTCTAGGCCTAACATAATGTTTGTTGTTTGTGCTTGTTCTAGGTTCCAAGTTACACCTAAAGTCTCACATCTTCATGCTGTGAAGAGGATCTTTATATACTTGAAAGGTCAACCCAAATTGGGTCTTTGGTATCCTAGGGATTCACCATTCGACTTGGAAGCTTTTTCAGATAGTGATTATGCTAGAGCAAGTCTTGACAGGAAATCCACAACAGGAGGTTATCAATTTCTTAGCAAGAGACTGATTTCATGGCAATGTAAAAAGCAAACAGTTGTTGCCAACTCAACAACTGAAGCAGAGTATGTTGATGCTGCTAATTGCTGTGGACAAGTGTTATGGATCCAAAATTAGATGCTTGAATATGGATTCAATTTCATGAACACCAAGATATACATTGACAATGAAAGCACAATTTACATAGTGAAAAATCCAGTATATCACTAAAAAACCAAGCATATTGAAATAAGGCACCATTTCATCAGAGATTAATATGAGAAGAGGTTCATTCAAGTAATTAAGATACATACTGATCATAATGTTGTTGATCTACTCACAAAGGCATTTGATGTTAGCAGGTTTTACTTTCTGATTGCTAGCATTGGATTACTTAATCTCTGAAGATGTGTTTGGAGACGGTATTAGTGATGAATTTGGAGTTAAAACTAGTAGTTGTAAAGTTAGTACTGCTAGGCAAAAGTTAGTACTGCTGAGCCAAAGTTAGTACTGCTGAGCCAAAGTTAGTACTGCTGGGTTACCGTTACTGCTGCTTGTTACCGTTGGGGATAATACTGCTGAGGGGGTTAAGAGTAAATATAACGGTTTCTTCGCTAATAGGTTTGCTATTAACTCTATAAAATTGTTCTCCATCATACAGTATCTTCAACTAATTCTCTCATACGCTCTCAATTACAAACCCTAATCGTATTCATCACCGATCATCAAAATTAATCATCAATGGCTGATTTACAATTTGTTGACCAACACAACATGGTGTCCTGCTTGGAAAAAATAGATGGGAATGCTGAGTTTCATCAGATAGTAGACTTTCTTACTACTAGCCCTATTCATTATGCCTTAACTGTAAGTCCTACTATCTATGCTTCTTATATTGAGCAGTTTTGGGCTACTGCTAAGTCCAAAACAGTCAATGATATGAAGCAAATTCATGCCACAATTGATGGCAAGACAGTGGTAATATCAGAATCATTAGTGAGGAGTGATCTTCACTTTAATGATGAGGATGGTATTGCTTGTTTATCAAATGATGAAATTTTTGAAAACCTTGCATTGATGGGGTATGAAAGAGTTTCTACTAAACTTACTTTTAAAAAAGCTTTCTTTTCCCCTCAATGGAAGTATCTTATACATACCATCTTACATTGTCTAAGTTCAAAATCTACTGCTTGGAATGAGTTTTCAACTAATATTGCTTCAGCAGTTATATGTTTGGCAAATAATCAAAAGTTTAACTTTTCTAAATTAATTTTTAATTATATGTTAAGGAACTTGGATCCTACTTATAAGAAATTTTTAATGTATCCAAGGTTTTTACAACTATTTTTGAATAATCAGATTGCTCTTGCAGAACCTTTTAATGATGTTTGTGTTACACCTGTACACACTAAAAAGGTTTTCACTAATTTGAAAAGACAAAATAAAGATTTTTCAAGGAAAATTACTCCATTATTTTCATCTATGTTGGTACCACCAATAGTTGAGGGTGAAGGTTCAGGACAACCCTCTGAACCCCAACCACCATCTTCAACTGCTCCACCCTATCATGAAGTACAAGTTACTACTGTTGCATCACAACCCCAAAAGACTCACACACCTAGGCGAGCCAAAAGAGGTCGGGACACTAAGATTCCTCAGTCTAGTGGTCCCCTTAAGAAGGTTGGTGATGAGGCTGTCTATACAGGAGAGGATGACAGAATGGTTAGGGCAGCCACTACTACTACTAGCTTAGAGGCAGAGCAGGAAAATGGTAACATCCATAAGACCTTATCTACGGAAACACTTAATGAATCATCTCCTTAGGGAACTGGTTCAGGTAGTGGACCCAGGTGCCAAGATACCACATTGGGGGATGCAGATGCTCAGACTAGGTTTGAGACTGTATCTAAATAGACCCATGACCCACCTCTCTTAGAAGTTAACACATCTGGAAGTGGAGAGGACAGTATGGAACATCAAGATGATTTGACAGATTTTGTACCACCAACACCCCATGATTCACCTCTCTCAGGAGGTCACATACCTGGAAGTGATAAGGGTAGACCTAACACAAAGAATTGATGGCTATTTGTACTTAATTGTCAAACAGGGTTCTTGCCTTAGAACACTCAAAGACTGCTCAAGACTTGGTGATCAAAAAGCTGCAAAAGAAAGTCAAAAGATTGGAAAAGGCACTCAGGGCAAGAACTCCAGGGATGAAGCTCTACAAGATTGGTACCTTCAAGAGAAAGAGTTTAGATAAGGAGAATGTATCCAAACTGGGGAGAAAATTAAAGACAAGGTCCGTGTTTGAAGAAGGTGATTATGATGGTGATGATGATATGGTTAATAGAGCAATAGAGAATGTTGAAGGAGATATAATTAATGCTGGTGGTGCTGTTAGTACTGTTACTACTGGAGTTAGTGCTGCTAGTGCATCAGTTACTACTACTGGTGTATCTATTAGTACTGCTGAACCAAGAACACATCCAACAACCACTACAACTGCATTTGAAGATAAGGATCTTACCATTGCTCAAACATTTGTAAAGATTATACGTGAGAAGGCTAAGGCCAAAGAGTTGCTTTTAGAGATGTGGAAGAACTAAGAAGATCAACTCCAGCACCAATAGCATAACCTTCATCCAAAGATAAGGGAAAAGCAATTATGGTGGAGCCTGAAAAGCCTCTAAAGAACCCAATAAAGGCTCAGATTCAAAGGGATGCAAAGATAGCTCAAAGGTTGTTTGAAGAAGATCAAGCATAGTTTGAGAAAGAGCAAAGGATTGCTAGGGAAAGAGCTGCAGAACAAGAGGCCAAAGATGCTACATTGATTGAACAAATAGAAGATGTTCAAGCAAGGATGGATGCAGATGTATTACTAGCAGAAAGACTTCAACAAGAAGAAAGAGAACAATTCACTGTTGATGAGCAAGCTAGAATGTTGGTAGATTTAATTGTAGAAAGGAAGAGGTTCTTTGCTGCACAGAGAGATGAACAAATTAGAAACAAGCCACCAACCAGAGCTCAACTCAGGAACAAGATGGTAACTTATCTGAAACACATGGGCAAGTACACTCACAATCAGCTGAAGAGCAAGAGCTTTGAAGAAATTCAGAAGCTGTATGAAAAGGAGCAGAAATGGATTAATGACTTTGTTCCTATGGATGATGAAAGTAAAAAGGAAGCCGAGAGCAGTCAAAAGCAAGCAGAAAGTAGTAAGAAGAGACCAAGAGCAGCATATGATGAAGAGAGTGTCAAGAAACAGAAAATAGAAGATGATGCTAAAAAAGAGAAGCTTAGAGCTTGTATGGATATAGTTCTAGGGGATGATATTGCTATTAATGTTGAATCTTTAGCTACCAAATATTCAATAGTTGACTGGAAGATACATATTCTGACAGAAAACATGATGTATTATCAAATCATCAGAGCTGATAGAAGTTTTAAGAATTACAAGATATTCAGTGGAATGCTTGATGACTTTGATAGACAAGATGTGGTAGATCTATACAGGCTAGTAAAAGAAAGGTATGAAACAACAAGCCCAGAAGGATATGACTTGTTGCTTTGGGGAGATCTGAATATTTTATTTGAGCCTTGTGAAGAAGATGAAATCTGGAGGAATCAACAGGACTACAACTTGATAAGCTAGAAATTGTTTGATTCATGTGGAGTTCATGTATTGTTGATGGATACTGGAATTGCTATTCACATGATGGTAGAAAAGAAATATCCTCTTACACAAGAGATGCTTTCAAGGATGTTAAATAGAAGACTAGAAGTTGATCATGAAAGTGAAATGGCATTTGAGCTTCTCAGATTTATAAGATCACAACTTCAGAAGTAGAAGAGTGTTTGGATACTTCCTCCTAGTGATCAAGATGCTGGTAAAGAAGAAACTTAATGATTAACAAGATGAATATCAACTTTAGGGGAGGATTGTTGGGAATTAGAGGCTTCTACAACTTAATGTTGCTGGTTTAAATTTATGCTGCTGCTGAAAATTAGAGAAAACAGTCTAAGTCATTAGTACTGTTAATGTAATAGTTAGTACTGTCAGTACAAAGTGTTAGTATTGTCAGTTTATTAGTACTGTTAGTTATATAGGTAGTATTGTTAGTATAAATAGTTAGTACTGCTAATGTGATATGTATGAGATATATTAGGAATAGATATGCATTGATTAGTATACACATTTTGTAAGCCCATTAGGGTTTCTTGGTGTATAAAAGAAACCCTATGGCATAGTTAGAGATATAGCTAGAACTCATATCTTTAGGATATAGCTAGAATCATATTTCTCATACTTAGCTGGCTTCAAGGTTTATTTTGTTTGTAACTTGTACCAACTATTTCAGAGTGTATTGCTATATATTGATAGAACTGGAATTGTTTAGTTTACTTGTAGTGTTCATTGTTATATCGCTTCTTATTGCTTAAAGTTAGTACTACTTTATACAATACTCTACATCGTTGACTTATAAGACGTATCAACGAATAATCGATCCTTCATATGATTCCTTCGGTCTAAGCTTTCGCAAAACGATTATCTTCAAACTTTCCTTCTCTTTTTTTGTTGCGATTTTTCTTATTTTTTTGATTTTTTTTCACTACGCTATACTACGAAACTCGATGTAATTTCACCATCTTCATGGTTATAATAACTTCGAATAATTCCTTCGGTAATTCTTCATTCTTCGGACGTACCAATAATTGCGTTGGTAGTAAAAATACATGAGTTTTGACTACTTTATACATTCCCATTTGCAATGTGCAAATTTCTTCCCAACCGTACCAAAGATAGAAAATTGACACAAGACTCGAGAAATACATACTTTACACTTTAAGAAACTAGCAACTGATAAATGGACTTAATCTAACAAGGTAGGCTAAGGTGTAAAGGTGTAACGAAACAAACAGTTGGTGTTATTCCTAAAGGATTGGCTCTATTAATTTTTCTAGGGGTATCTTACTCTTAAGATGAGAGTAAACAAAGGGTTTATACGGAGATTTAACTAACCAGCGTAGTTAGTTAATAAAACAATAGATAAAGGCTTTTTGGGTGTAAACCTAGAATTTTACCAATTTAAACAAGTTACTCCATCTAAATCCATAGTACTTATTATTTTGGTATCGAATAGATATACCAAGCCAAGTTCTAAAGTCTACAACATTACCGGCACACTCATATTTTGTTGAATTTGGGTAAACATTTGGAAACGGATAAGGTTAAATCCTCACAATATCTAATAAGGGTTATTGTGTGCGGGTTATGTAACAAGCAATTTCACAAAAGTATGCTTGAAAAAAAATTAAATTTGAGCATAATTTAAGCATTTTATGTGAAAATAGGACAAGTATACATTCTAATTCTCATTCCCCCTACTTGAATTATACAACATCCTCGTTGTATAGATAAAACATTAAAACGAGAATTATAAAGAATTAGAATGAGAAACTCCCCTGATATTTTGCTTGGTAGATTCTCAAAGTTGAGTTTATGAGCAAGAATGTGTATTGTTAGTGCAGGATTTAATCCTAGCAACACACATTAGATTCCAGAAAATACTCCACCAACGTCGTCATTTTTTTTAGTAAGGTCCTGTGCAAGATATAAGAAAACAAGTACAATTTCTTTCTCCATGTATTCGCTGGCTAGACTCAAGATAAAAACCTAAAACAGGACGTCAATACGCCGTATCCGTTCCCCAGGATTCGCCATATTGACACATGTAGGTCGTATTCATTTAATGAATACGTCGTATAGACTGTGCTGGAAATAAAGACTGGATAACGTCTAGAAGGTCAATACGCCGTATCCATGGGGTTTGGATACATCGTATAGACAGTCTGGAAAGACATACTCGATAAAAAAAAATTAAAAATACATTTTGGGTTGTCTCCCGGCAAGCACTTTTGTTTACAAAAAAGTCTTTAAGTTAGACTTGCCCCAATTTAATCCCATCCTTATAAAACAACTTGGGGTTAAACGGGATGCCAAATGGCACATATAAATTCTTAAAAAGATTTATTAGCATCAATTTGATAATATAATTACAAGTCATGATATTTAAACCTAATTCTTTGTAAAAAAGTATTAGTTTTGAAAATTTTATTTGATGTATCATGTCTTGTTTTCAAAAGCTTAATTGACCCTTGTGTATAGGCACCCACATCGGTATTTATTACATTAGCCCCCGAAGACTGTTTAATATCAATTTTATTATCATCATTGTCCTTTTCCGACTTTAGATCATCGGGATGGATTATGTTGAAATGGAATAAATCATTAAAGTACAAAATGTTTTGTTCCTTTTCATCACATTTGGACAATGATGTTTCAGTTTTCAAATCAAATTCATCGATACAATGGGGAATTTCTACAGGTTCAGTTGAGGAATCTGATTTAGACATTAGATCATCATTGTAAACAATGGCTAGAAATTCATTTTTAAAATCTTTAAGGAAGTCTAAATCATCAAAATAACTGACCGTATGCTCGGGTGATGGAAACGAAGGCATATTGACTTTATCATTATCATTTTCCGAATCCATTTTCAAATCGTTGACATAAATTATTTTATAAGAAAATGATTTTTTGTCATAAATTACCGTGTAATCTTCATCGTTGGATTTGTCAAACGACATTCTAAAGTCAAATTTATTGTCGTTAAGAGGACTTACCATGGGTTCACATGAGAGCGTTACTTTAGATGTTAACGAGTCGTTAAAGACTATAGCTGGGAATTCAGTTTCAACAGATCTAAGGTCGTAAATGTCTTTATCATACCATATCTTACCATACGTAGCAGTTTCCCAGTTATACACCTTACCACGCCTACGAGCTTTTTCTTCCTCAAGCCTGATATACTCCTCTATAGTAATGTTGGGGTCGTCCATTTTAACCTGTAATAAATTCGCTAGGAAAGAAAACTGTCAAATAGCTTAATACGCAGTATTTAGTGAACTGAATACGTTGTATTGATGATAGAGTCGAATACGCTATATTGGTTTGAAAAAAATTATACGCCGTATCCAATAAATTGAATACGCCGTATTGAGTATTCAACTCAGAATATTATAGAAGACTGTAATAATGCAGAAAACACACAAACACACAATATGCAAAAATATACAATGTAAAAAATTAAACACACAAAACAAACACACAAATATGCAAATTAATTTGAACTACACTATAAAATACTAATAAAACAAGAATTAAACAACTTCACTCCCCGGCAACAAAGCCAAAAACTTGATGTGTCGTTGTGACTAGGTATTTTATGTATCAAGTTTTACTATTTATTTTATGCCGACTATACCTAAAAACAACACTTTAACGGGTAGTGTACCCGATTAGATGTAGCTTCATTGGTAAGTAGGGTGTCGATCACTAAGAGCGAGAGCGTTAATTCCTAATTCTATCAGTATTTTAGTTATCTAAGTTAAACCTAAAACTAATGAGAAAGGGGGGTTTCAGCCTGAGAGACTGGCACGGTTTTGTGTATCTAACCTAAGGTTTTGATGACAAGTAAAGCAATAAACACACACAAGAAGACAAACAAACGATAGAGAAGCGGTCGAGAACTAATGTAAGGAAAACGTATCAACCATGAATAATCCGATAAAATGCAGGTTTGTTTATTAGTGCAATGACTTGTCTTATCTGAAGGGGAATTCCATTCCTAAAACTTAGGCGGTCTTCTTCTTAGACCTAAGACACGCTAATTCTGTCACAATTAGGCGCATTCGCATAATAGACACCACATTTGTTGATTATAATCTAACCTTAGGGAGATTAAATAATGGTGCTCTACAAAAGACCCTAGGTTATAGAGGACTTTAACTCTTACTACTTAACGACTCTTTATATACTAGCAGTTCACTGTCCTAGTCCTTACCAATGGAATAAGAATGTACTCGTTGATACCAAGGTCACCTTATGGCTCAACTAAGCTCACTAAACTAAAGGTAATGATAGGTCAATATTTGTGATCATATGATTCTAGATATATAAATTGCAATATGCGAGTGCTATCAAGATTCTTAGCTACGCCCAAAACTGTGACAAACTGTGGTTTGAGCGGTTAGCTTATCACTTATAGATTTTGTTTAATGCCTGTTTTGTGTGATTCTTGTGTGTCTATGTGATCGTTTTGGTTGTAAGTGAAAGTATATTATAGTGAAACATGGGATCATTTTAGAGTTTAATGATTATCTTATTATGTGTGCATGTGTGTTAAAGTTAAGTAAACCATTCATTCGTGAGTGGTGATTATGGAAATGAAAGACGTGTTGCCTGCATTGCTACGTCAAATTCTTGGTTTAAAAGGTTAAAGTGTTTATTGAATATGTATGGCTTTACGAAGGAAAGATGTGGTTGAAATATGAAGTTTGTGGGGATCAATACTTTCCATAAATCTCAGGTGATTTTGGAAATGAAAAGTTTTTTTTAGAAATGTGCGGTTTATTGCGTTTATGTGAAAAGGTTACTCAAATTAGCTTAGTTTTTATATAAACTTAGAGGTAATGCAAGGTAAATATGTAATTATATAAGTAAATACAAAAGTATATATTGTAATTATATATTTGGTCGAGGGGTATGGAGGTATAAGAGAGTTTAATGTGGTAATTTTATTAAAACTAGAGTTTTTTGGGGGACTAAGATGCTGATTAAGGGTATTTACTAAAAAACTATCGCACAAATTTTGCATTCCCATCCATAATTTGTCCCATACAGACCACCACTATACTTCTTGGGTCGACCCCATCCCTAAAAATAAGGAACAATATTTTGGATCAGGTGTAAAGCATGAATTGTGTGTTTGGATCATGTATAATCAGAGGTATGTATAGTGTATCTTAATTTAATTAGTGTTTACATGTATCATTAATGTATGATGGATGAGGGTTTCTAAAATACAGTCTTAATGCATGTTCTATGTTATAATTGATTGATTAGTTGTTGTATTAGGGTCAAGAATCATACGAATTGCTTGTTTAGGGTTGTGCATGAAATCATGATTTAGGGTTTGAGCAGATTACAGGCTGTTGTTCACGGCGATTTTCTCTATGATAGAAAAATGATATTAAAGTGATTCCTTTTTTTTTAAACAGTATCCTCTGAGTCTTTTTCCAAAAAAAATCCTTCCTCAAAGGTTGTAAATGGTCGGAGGTTGGTCAAAACGTCTTTACACTAAAAAGTTGTCAAAACTGGAATACGATCTAATTTGGTCATTTTGTGAATGTTAAACCCCACTTTAAAAATCTTGAAATGTGATATTTCCTCCTCCAAATTTAAGTTTTTATATATGTATAAAGAAACCTCAAAGGGAAAGGGCCAAAGTTAGTACTAATTGGGGTATATTCAGTCACATTAATTTTAGTGTGCAATCAGATCCGAATTGGGACTGTTTTGAAGTTTGATTTTTCTTAATGAGCATTATGGCAAGTAAATGGTTATTGGGAAGACTTGGTAGGTCTGTAGACAACATAAGGGAAGACATGTGTGATTTTGGTTTGTATTTTTGGGTCTATTAGATAGGGTTTTAGGGGCATAAAGTCACGCTAAAATTCTGCAGTTTTGGTTAAAATGAAATCGTAAATTGTAATGTGTCATTGAAGTGGTTAAGGTTGGGCATGGTGTCCGGTTGACCCATGGTGGTTAATCAAACCCTTAGACATCCATCATATGATTGTTGCATGTGCTTAAGCTTTTGGCTTAGTAGCGTGTAACACGTGTTGTTTTGATTGTTTAGTTTTGTGCAAAGGATTTGGAATTGCTTGAGCATTCAGGTGAGTTTCATAGTCCCATCTTTTTACATTGTTTTAAACTTGGGATGGAAATGATGCTAGTATGAAAATGCTTTGATTACTGTGATAATGTGTTTAGAGTGATGCATGGACTGTATGTGGCTATTATATGTTATGTGCTACATGTTCGGGATATGGTACACTCCAAGGCTTTGTGATCAAATGGAGTGGGTTTTGTGGTACACTCCAGGGCTTTGTGATCAAATGGAGTGGGTTTTGTGGTACACTCCAGGGCTTTGTGATCAAATGGAGTGGGTTATGCGAAAGAGACGTCTCGTAGATCGTATGAATGGTATTGGTTTGGATTGGATTTGATTTGGTTTATATGATAGCCTATATGGTAGTCCAGTTATTGTCATGCAGTGATTTTATTATCACAGTAATGATTTAATTGGTTTTATTCCCGTGTCTTAAATCTATGGACTCTCTCCACCTTTCTTGTGACAGGTTTTTGAGCATTCATTTGCAGGTATTCAGTTTGAGATAAATGTTGTAGGAGAAGTGGGTAGAGAGACCTTAGGATTTGCTTATGGAGCTCTCTTTATTTGGCTTTTCATTTTATAGACTTATGTTTGTCGAATTATTGTTATTTGGGATTGTTGATTTGCTTTTATGTTGGTTTATGCTTTGCGCGTGTATGACATTACTTAATAATGCAAGACTCCTTTATCTTGTGTTGGGTATTGTTATGACACATAGTGTCCCCTTTAGTTATTTTCTTCTCCTTTTAGTATCTCTATTGTAGACACCATTGTGTTGTAATGATATCCATGACGTTACGCCTCGTGTTTCCGCCTTGGCGGGGTGTGACACAAACAACACCGAAGTTGCAGCGCGTTAAATATGTTAGACTAGACCTAGTTGAATGATAGGTCGCATACTTATAAGAACTATCCGATATCTAGTTAAGCTACATGCGATATCCTTAGATACAGATTGAGCGCATATACTTAAGCACGTAAACATGTATAAATTGATAAACATAATCAACAATCAATGATAAATTAAGCAATCAAGATAAACAAACCAATCATTAAATCTTTATAAACATGGCTGATACCTAAAGGTATCAGTTGATAGTATTGTAAAAATACACACAGTTTCATATATGAACGATAAAAAATAAAGAAACCTTAACCAAACGCATATTGTGGTGCGCGAAGATTACAAGAGTTTTCTTATGATCTTGAGGCTCTTTTCTGACCTTCTAGGCTCCTTTATTCGTCTCTTGGTCGACTTGGTGGTTTAAAGATTCACTTGTATACCTAAAACTGAGGTTAGGGTCTTCTATTTATAGAGTCTCGAAATAGGTCAATATGCCGTATCGGGCGATATGGGATACGGCGTATTGGGGATTTCTTGGAGTAAGGACCACCATTGATATCTTTTAGAATCTTTGTGTATAATATACCTTGGATATGGCGTATAGAGGCTCTTCTTTAATCCTTCGTGGTTATCTGCGAAGTGTAGGCACGGATACGCCGTATCTTCTTGATGGATATGACGTATTGAGGTAAAACCAGTTGGTTCTTCTTCGTTGACCAAAGTATTATATACGGCGTATTGTTGATGTGGATACGGCGTATTCTTCAAAGTTAGATAATGGTCTTTTGATTCGTCAAAGTCTTGGATACGTCGTATAGGTCTAGAATAATACGGTGTATCTGCTGTCAGATTAGTAGACTTTCTCAAACTCTTCATTTAAGCTCCAAAATGCGTGCCTTTTAGATAATCTTTACCAAGTACTCCATTATTAGTGAAATTCTCAAATATAAATGATTGAGTAACAATTCTTGCTATAATTATACAAAATAGATTATTTACATGGGATAAATGATGCTATAAAAGTAACGTTATTTGATGTCATCATAACTAATGTAATTTCATAAATGTCGCCACATTTTAAGGCTAATAATGTTGCTTTCACGAGAATGTGTATAAGTTTTGTAGCATTGGTGTGGTTTACGACTTTGTTGTGTAGGAGTTTCTCAAGTTCTTAATTCTTTGGCAAAATTGTATTTCATTTCTCATTTTTCTTGACTTTGTTGTTATTGCTGATGATATATGATAATAGGATGTGTGATGAGTTTAAGTGGATTCTATTGTTGGGATTTATATACTATATGTCAATTATGAACATATATAACACAACAGATAAAGGTCCCAATATAGTGTATCCATATGATGTATAATGATTAAATTAATAACTAAAACACAAATTTAGAGTAATTAAGTACGATATTCAATAAAAACAAGGCAAAAAGAAGTAATTATCATGGGAATTTAATAGCTAAAACATGTATAAATTAAGAGCTATCAGACTTAATTAAGACGACAAGTAATAGACCATTAAATAAGCTAGATTAGGCTAAAGCTCAATTTGTGTCATTTAGTTTGTTGGGCCGGCCTATCACCCATATGTGTATATTGGTTTGGTTTTGGTTTAAATATGGTTTAGATATTTATCTCGTGTGAGAAGATACATATAAACTATATTAGGGAAAGATAATCACTAAAAGGTATTTGTTACCTAATGTGATTATGATACTTAATAGTATAAATATAATTAAAGGGTATGATTTTATTTAGATCTCTATATAATAATTATCAAAACCTGAAAAACCTCCCACCCCCTTCCTTGTTTATGTTCGGCCAAGATACAACACAAGAAAAAATCATGTTCTTATGTCGTGTTACTTATTGATACGTATTTTTTCGTTTGATGAGGATAGTTTTAAGCCTAGCAACTATAGGTTGTCGTTTAGAGTATAAGTGTGGATACTGGATTTGGCATGGTTGACTTTGATTAGTGTTTTTGGTTCCCGTGTATTCTTGGATATTTGGGTCGATCACTTGGAGTGGAGATTCGTTTGTTCATGTTTGTTGGTTGCATAAGGTATGTAATTGACGAGGTGTCATTTTATATACTTTTTCAGGATCATTTAACCCCTTAAATCATGTAAATATATCCAAAATACGTGCTTAATCATTTCTTTTTATGTTTTTAGCACTTGGATGGCATTTGGAGGAAATACACTTGACTTGGGCTCATTTAGGGAAGAAACGGACGAGATTACAACTCTACACCAAAGTCGATGAAGAAAATGCATACAATGGCTGGAGACAGCGTCAGAAATACTGGCGACGCCGTCAGGATAACAAAGCGACAATGTCAAGATATTTGAGACGGCGTCAGGATCTAACCGACTTAAAGAACCCCTAAAAGATTCTGCGAAAGCGACGGCGTCAGGATTACAAAGCAAAGCCGTCGCGGCCTATTTTTTATATATACAAACTCGTTTTTAGGGTTTTAAGTATGGAACTATTAGGATGCGAACTTTATACTTAGGGTTCGAGTTTAGCAGCTATTTAGGTTGTTTTTAGGGTTTAAAAACCCTCTTGTAGCAGCCTTTAACTCATGTTTTAATCAAGTGAAGTCCTTTATCTCCTAATCTTACGATATGTCTATTTGTTGTCTGATTAATTACTGTTATTCACTTCTCTTTAACATGCTAGGCTAGATCTATTAGTATTTACTTATAATTGCATGAAACTTAGTTTGTAGATCCTCTTAATATTGCTTCTTATGATGGATGTGCGCGTTAGGCTCTAGAAAACTGGCTATAAAATATTACATTAGCATAGACGTCTAGGGAAATGCGATTGTGTAGAAAGGATACCATCGGTAACAGTCTTCATACTACCTTACCCCTAATATGGTTTATCCCTCTTAAATGTTTTAATGCATGTAATGTACTCTTAGGGGCCTTGTAATAGTCCTCATACTACCTTACTAGTGCGTTGCCTTAACGGAATATTACATAGACGGTGGATTCGTGTAATTCGTTCATGACCTAGGAAATACTTACACAGATCATCACAAGTGTGACAAAGCAATAGGATTAGGAGAAGCAAACTAAGGATTAGTGCATGATTAATTAAATACGTTTGTTTACCTATCGAGCACCAACGTAGTTTAGATTTAATTTTAGTTTAATTAGATTAAAACCAAAACCACCTCTTAAAACCAGAATTTTATTTGCTTTCATAAAATATAAAAATATAAAAAAATATTCCTCTTTCACCCTTAGATCTTAGTTAGGTTAAGTTTGAGCCTTCACACGCTATTCCCCTAGAGAACGATAACAACCCCCGAGTCCTTGCTATACTACACTACAACGATTAGGTACTCTGCCTAGGGAGTTATAAAACTTGTTGCGTTTACAACGACCGCATCAAGTTTTTGGCATCGCTGCGTGGGGAATAGTATAGGTTTCGGATTCTATCTAGCTTAGGTCTACTCGCTTGATTCCTATCAAGTGAGATTTTAATTCCTGTCAATTAGCTTTCTTGTAGTCTATCTTTTCTTTGTGTTATTTGTTTCGTAAATCTTTTTTGTTGACCTCCATAGAAAACGAAAATCCTATCCGTGCTCTTGGAGATTAATCTAGACCTAGCCACGAGGGCTATCGAAACACCATTAGGCTCTCCGATGGGAACAATGTGGTGCCTTTGTGATCCGACACCATCCGGTTACTGCAAAACGGATGCTCATTCCATGGACTTCGGTTCGAGGATCCAAACCAACATCTTAAGGATTTTCTAAAACTTGTGGACTTACTTGACCTTGATGTTGCAAATAAGGAAAGGACACGCATGCATTTATTTCAATTTTCCATTCGTGATCAAGCTACCAATTGGCTTGAACGTCTTCGAGCAGGATCCATCTCCACTTGGGAGGATCTTACTACATGTTTCCTTGCTCAATTCTTTCCATCGGGAAGGACTTCTAAACTTTAAAATTACATCTTGATGTTCCAACAACATCAGGGTGAATCTCTCTCTAAAGCATAGACTCGTTTCAAGGAATTACTCTAAAAGTCCCTCATCATGGCATCGATCTTTGGCTCAAAATCTAAATATTTTATGATCATGTCAATCCTGCCATAAGGTGAACCATTGATCAATCGGATGGTGGTAAGCTATGTGACAAAAATGCCGAAGAATCCTACGCACTATTAGAGGACCTCGCCTTCTATGACAATGAAAGTTGGAATGACTCAAGAGACTTCGCTAAACCGGTCAAGGCAATCTCTTTGCCTTAAGATGTCCTGAGTACATCTGACTATCGTCTCATCAAGCGTGAAAATCAAGTCCAACGTTTGATGGAAGCTCATCTTACTCCTAAATCACCTGTTCAAGTGAGCAAAATTTCTCATTCATGTAAGATTTGTAGTGGTCCCCACGACACTCAATATTGCATGGAAAATCACAAGCAAGCTTTTTTTTATTACGCATCCTCGCGTACCGATGAAGCGGGAGGCAAGTGGTTCACTTTCAAACCTGAGCAAAATAATCTTGGTGACACCTATAATCCGTCATGGAAAATTCACCCAAACCTTAAGTGGAGGCAACCTCAAAATTCTCAAAACAATTTTTCAAACCCACCTAATCATTTTCAACCCAGTGGTTCGTTCCTAAACCGCCCCTTCAACAACAACCCTCAAAATTTTAATAATCAATCAAATCTAGAAGGGTTGGTGTATAACTTTATGGCATCTCAAGACATTAGGTTATCTAAGTTTGAAGCCGATTTTAAACAACTATAAAGCGAGATGACCAATAAATTTGACACTTTCTTAAAGGAGATCAATGAACAAATGACGGGAGCACTTCCAAGTGACACGGTCAAGAACCTGAAACAAAATGTTAACTCCACCTCTTTAGTTTTGTCTGCTCGTTCTTACCCGATGGAAGATCCTCAAAGCTCATCTCGCCCCCTTAATTTGATCAATGCTATCAAGTATGTCCCAAACAAACAAATCAAATTTCAAAAAGACCAACCTCAAGTATACATTAGGTCAATGAAAATGGGCGCTCTAAAGGGAATTAAAATGTCGTCAAAATTACTTTCTCTCCCATATCAATCTCAATCATCTTTAGGAGAATCAATTAGGAACTCATCTTCTCCTAAACGCGTTCATTTCTTCAATACAATCACCATTTTAAGTAAAGAATATGAGCCTAGGGAAACAGAGATCGTAAAATCTGACACTAAGGACAACGATCATGACACAATTGCCAAAGTTGAGGAGTCTAAATATAAAAAAGGAAGAAAAGGACGACCCCGAATACATCGACACCAACCCACCATCACCACCTGATCCATCAATTTTATTAATCACAGAAAAAGTTCGTAAGCTCAATTCGTTCCTTGAATCTCTAAACTTAGTCTCTTCATCATCTAATACACAATTCATTTGCATAAAAGAAAATGATAGAGACGTGATGTTTGTTGAATTAATTAAAAATTTTGATGATTCAAGTGAAGAGGAGTTAGAAGTTAACAAAAATGCAGTAACAGAAGAGGAGTTAGGAGTAGAGTGCTTTGATAAATTTCCAACTAGGAGCAAATTAGCATATCATAAGTACTTAATATGTGCCCTGATTCCGTCCCTGTTATTAAGAAACCCCAGTATTGTAGGAGGAAGTCCTTCAAACCTTAAAATACCATGCAACATAGGACATGTACATGTGGAAAAAGCCTACATAGATCTTAATTCCCCCATAAACATCATGACTCGTATGCAATACAATTGGATCATAAGGAAATAGCTTGAACCAAGAGAAGATCCTGAGGGTATTAGAGGAATAAGTAACTTCACAGGGAGAATTAGAGGGATGCATATCTTCATAGGAAACTTCACTTATGTTTTTGATTTCATGTCGTTGAGGATATTAGTTCAATTATAGACCTTAGGCTGTCACAAGTAGTATTAGGAAAGCCTTTTGTTGAAATATCCAACATGAGTCACGATTTATCATTAGGGATAGTGAGGTTTACAAATGGGACCGATGAGATTGCTTATAAGATGCCCCATAAGATAGACCAATTTAATTTGTTGATGGATTTAGAAAAAGTGCATACAAAATCGGTCTACTTTGGGAACGAGGAGGGCAAAAGAAGAGGAGTAGAATACATGATGAATAAGATATAAGGATTTTATAAAGAATGTTTAGAGCTTCGCCCTGAATACTTGACTAGACTGGAAGAAGGTGAAGTAAGTGACAAAGGAGGAGTCATGTAAGCAGTGTGACTTTGAGTCTAGCTACAAGACTCGTTAAATAAAGAAAAGCGCTTATTGGGAGGCAACCCAATCCATTTTATTTTCTCGTATTTTAGGAGGGTGTCTTATGTGTCTTGTGTCTTATTAGAGTCATATGTTTGTGCTAATTAACTTTTGTGGTTTATGCAGTATTTTTCCAGGAACACTAATAGAATTGCGTGCAGAAATTTTTCCAAGAAAACGAATAGAGAATTTTCACAGTCTCTAGAGATGGCGTCAGGATTTATCCTGACGGCGTCGCGTCTCCAAACTGTAAAAATTCAAATTTTATCATTTTTGAAAAATTAATTTTGTATAATTTCCATAATTTTTAATTCTCCTAAAACTTGAAGAATACCATGATTACATTAGCACATTCATCCTAACTTTATTGCTTTCGTAGTGTCAAAACCCTAATTGATGACATCAAATAACGTCTATTTTATAGCATCATTTATCCCATGTAATTAACCCATTTTGTTTAATTATTGCAAAGAATTGTTACTTAATCATTTGTATTTGAGAATTGCAGTAATTATGGAGTACTTGGTGAATATTAGCAAAAGGCGTGCATTCTGGAGCTTAAACGAAGATATTTTGAAGATTACTATTCTGAAAACCAATACGCCGTATCCATCAAGGAAGTTACAGTGTATCCGTGCCTGCACTCACCAAAGACCACAAAGGAAAGAAAGATCAATACGCCGTATCCAGTGAAGACCAATACGCCGTATTGGAGATATAGTATGTGAATATTCTGGAAGATATCAAACGTGGTCCCTACTCCAAGAAACTCCAATACGCCGTATCCAAAACCTTGGATACGCCGTATCGACACCGACTCCAGACCTTATAAATACAAAACTCAAAAATGAGTTTTAAGTGTGCTAAATCATATTCTCGATACCTAAACCACAAAAGTCGATTTTCAGAGGAGACAAAGAGCAGAAAAGGTCTTGCAACGCATTCCAATCCATAGAAGACAACGTGTAATTTCTATTACTTTTGTAATCGTTTAGTTTTTGGTATCATTCGTTAACTCGGTTAGTTTACCTTGGCTAAGCCATTACTATTGTATTAATTATGATGTTTGAAGGCTAATACCTTTGGTATTAGCCATTATTATGAAGATCTGAATGTTTGTTTTTGTTTATATCTCAATTTCTTAATTTATTGGTGTATGCTTGTTTATGTTTATCAATTTATACTTGTTTACGTACTTTTGTATGCGACCTATCACTCAACTAGATCTAGTAGACCAAGTAATCTAGATGTCGAGATAGCTCTCCATATAGTAACTTATACATCTAGAATCATAGGATCACAAATATTGTCCTTCTAAATTCGTGCTAAGGATACGCTTCTGGCTTAACTAGTTAATCAGATATTGCCTTTGGTTTATTGAACATGTTGACTAGTAGGTAAATCTAGATAATTCAACAAATAATGTTTTGATTCCATTAGATAGCTGGACAAGTGGACTACTAGAGTATAAATTGCCATTAAGCAGTAAGTGGATAAAGTCTCTATGAGCTAGGGTTTAACAAGATCACCATTGCTTTAATCCCTAAGATAGATTATAATCAGCAAATAAGGATGCTTTATGCGGATGCTTTAATTGTGACAGAATTAATGTGTCTAGGTCTTAGCATGAAGTCCCGCCTAAGTTTAAGAATGATATGCCTCTTCGAGATAAGTAATCATTGCACTGGATAAACAAACCAACTTCTAATCTGATTAATGATGGCTAATACAGTTTTCTATTATAAGGCTCGACCGCTCGAATCTACCATCGACCGGGTACACTGTCCGTTAAAGTGTTATTTTTGGTTAAGTCGGCAAAATATAAATTTAAAACTTGAATCATAAAAATATACACCACACAACGACACATCACTAATCTATCATTATATATTATCATTTTGCCAAATTTTACGTTAGGTATAGTTGTTACTTGTCTTTGATTTGCAGGTTACATTTGATGAGGAAAAGCTCAGGATTTCTTAGGAGTTTTTTGTGGATGATTCTTGAATGATGATTTAGCCAGCTTATCATTTGTTTCTTCTCCATTATTGAGCAAAACCAAGGGAGTGCTAGTTTCTTTTACCTTTTTCTTTTCCCTTCATCCGTTTATTTGGGTACTTTTAAGAACATTAGGGATAATGTTTAATTTAAGTGTAGGGGGAAACAAGCCTTAGAAACTATTCCTTCAATTGCATTTGCTTTGTCCTTAAAATGATGAGTAATATACTGAAACATAGCGTAGAATGTAATTTTTAACCCAAATTTAATTTTTTTATGGCACATACCGATGAAAACTTAGTATTATTAGCGTCTCATGGATAGGAATTATATGACTAGCACAAAAACCCTACCACTCTGTGCCTGCATTTTGGAGCTTAAACGAAGAAATCTGAAGATTACTATTCTGACTACCTATACGCCGTATCCATCAAGGAAGATACAGCGTATCTGTGCCTGCACTTCATAAGAAACCACGAAGAATTAAAAAGCAATATGCCATATCCAGAAGACTCTATACGCCGTATTGAAGATTATTTGAAGATTCTAGAAGATATTGTGGTCCCTACTCCAAAAAACCCCCCAATATGCCGTATTGACCTCAACCAATACGGCGTATCGACATTTTTCCAGACACTATAAATACAAATCCTGAAACACGAGTTTAGGGTGTGCTTGAACATATTTTCGAAACCCTAACCACAAAAGTCGATTTTCAGAAGGCAAGAAGAGCAAAGAAGGTCAAGTAACACGCTTAATTCCATAAGAAACACCTTGTACTCATCTATACTTTAATAATCGTTCAATTTTTAGTATCATTCGTTTAACTCGGTTAGGTTACCTTGGTTGATTCGTTTATTATGTTTGTATTCGATACAATGGTTATTAGCTAATACCTTTAGGTATTAGTCATGTTTATGCAGAATTAATGTTTGGTTTGTTTATCTCGATTGCTTAATTTATCATTGATTATTGATTATGTTTATCAATTTATACTCGTTTATGTGCTTAAGTATGCGACGTATCATTCAACTGGATCTAGGAATGCAAAATATTGAGCTAGCTAGATACCAGGATAGCTCTCCATATCCGCAGTTTGTATATCTAGAATCATAGGATCACAAATAATGACCTATCCTTGCCATTGGTTTAGTGAACAAGTTGGACTAGCAGGTGACCTAGGATCAACAAATGACGTTCGGATTCCCTTGGTAAGGACTTGGACAGTGGACTACTAGTATATAATATGTCGTTAAGCAGTAAGTTAGTAAAGTCTCATTGAGCTAGGGTTTAATAAGATCACCATTATTAATCTCCTAAGATAGATTATAATCAATAAAAGATTGCTTTATGCAGATGCGTTTAATTGTGACAAAATTAGCGTGTATAGGTTTTAGGAAGAAGTACCGCCTAAATCTAGGAATCTTATGCCCCTCGAGATAAGTCAATCATTGCACTAATAAACAAACGTACATTTTAATTGGATTAATCATGGTTAATACAGTTCCCTTGAAATAGTCTTTGATCGCTCTTCTATATTCTGAGTATCTGCTTGCGTGTGTTATCGTGACTAAATTAGGTTTAAGTTACCACCAAAACCCGTGCCAGTCTCTCAGACCCCCTCTATCTGTTAGAATTAGGTTTAGCATAGATTTAACTTAGAACTAATTTAGATTAGAACTAACATAGATAACTAAAATACTGGTAGACTTAGGAATTAACACTCTCGCTCTTAGTGATTGACACCTTATTTACCAACGAAGCTACAACTGATCAGGTACACTGCCCATTAGTGTTGTTTTTAGGTAAAGTCAGCAAAATATAAATGTAAAACTTGATAATAAATAATAGATACGCACAACGACACAACATGTATACAGTTTTGGGACGATTGGGATTCATGGTAGTTTTTTTTTGAAGAACTGGGGCAGAAAGTCAATTTATTACCCTTATATGTGCTTAATACACTCCATGTTATTTTGATCCTTTCAATTCGGGTCATTAGATTAGTTTATGTTTATGAGTTCTAAAACTCAAGTGTAGGGGTATGCTTATAAACCCCAAGTCATATACTATTATGTTTCAGCAGATGGCAAGGCAAAAGTGTACGAAAAAAAAGAAAAAAAGTGAAAAGAAAAAAAGAGAAAAAGAAAGAAAGAAATATAGAAAAAGAAGAAAAAAATATGTACGGGCTGCCATCTTGCTTATGTTTATGTTTATGTCAGAAAAGAAAAAGGAAAGAGTTTGATGTAGAGTTTGTATATCTTAGTCCTAGTGTGGCCGAGTCTTGGCTTAGCAATGCCTTCGCATGTATTCTTGTATATTAATTTACTCACCACCACCCCAAATCCACCAAAATATATCCTATCTGTTTTCGTTTCCATTTCTGTTTAACTTACACCCGAACATCACAACCCTTTAAAGACCTCTTTGATAGTAATTCCTAGGTGCTTATGCCACAACGGTGGAGGTTTGATCCTTTATCAAGCTTATGGTAATTTATATTCTATGACAGGTAATGAGTGTTAATTTTTTGTTCCCATATTGTTATAATTCATTATACACCTGAGAGAAAGAGAGAATCCAAACACTTATTGTGAGGTGCTAGTATATAATTTCCGAGCTTTTAATTAGGAGGTCTAATCGGTTGTGTCATAAATTATCTTTACAAAGTAAGTTAAATGCCCTTGATATTGCTATTGTCTAGGTAGAAAAGCTCATTTTCTTGAGGACAAGCAAATCTCAAGTGTAGGGGTATTTGATGAGGTGTCATTTTATACACTTTTTCGAGGTCATTTAACCTCCTAAATTATGCAAATATCTCTAAAATACGTGCTTAATCATTTATTTTTGTGTTTTTAGCAATTGGATTGTATTTGGAGAAAATACACGTGACTTGAGCTCATTTGGGGAAGAAACAGACGAGATTACAACTCTACACTAAAGTCGATGAAGAAAATGTGTACAATGGCTGGAGATGACGTCAGAAATACCGGCGACGCCGTCAGGGTAATAAAGCGACGGTGTCAAAATATTTGAGACGGCATCAGGATCTAACCGACTTAAAGAAACCCTAGAAGATTCTGCGAAGCGACGGCGTCAGGATTACAAAGCGATGCCGTCGCGGCCTATTTTCTATATATACAAACTAGTTTTTAGGGTTTTAAGTGTGGAACTTTTGGGATACGAACTTTATACTTAGGGTTCGAGTTTAGCAGTTGTTTAGGTCATTTTTAAGGTTTCAAAACCCTCTTGTAGCAGCCTTTAACTCATGTTTTAATCAAGTGAAGTCCTTTATCTCATAATCTTTCAATATGTCTATGTGTTGTCTGATTAATTAATGTTATTCATTTCTCTTTAACATGCTAGGCTAGATCTATTAGTATCTACTTATGATTACATGAAACTTAGTTTATAGATCCTCTTAATATTGCATCTTGTGATGGATGTGCGTGTTAGGCTCTAGAAAACTAGCTATAAAATATTACATTAGCATAGATGTCTAGGGAAACATGATTGTGTAGAAAGGATACCATCGGTAACAGTCTTTATACTACCTTACCTTTAATATGGTTGATCCCTCTTAAGTGTTTTAATGCATGTAATGTGCTCTTAGGGGCCTTGTAATAGTCTTCATACTACCTTACTTGTGTGTTGCCTTAACAGAATATTACATAGACGATGGATTCGTGTAATTCGTTCATGACCTAGGAAATACTTACACAGATCATCACAAGTGTGACAAAGCAATAGGATCAGGAGAAGCAAACTAAGGATTAGTGCATGATTAAGTAAATACGTTTATTTACCTATGGAGTTTCCACCAAAGTAGTTTAGATTTAATTTTAGTTTAATTAGTTTAAAACTAAAACCACCTCTTAAAACCATAATTTTACTTGCTTTCATAAAATATAAAAATACAAAAAAATATTCCTCTTTCAACCCTTAGATCTTAGTTAGGTTTAGTTAGAGCCTTCACATGCTATTCCCCTAGAGAACGATAACAACCCCTGAGTCCTTGCTATACTACACTGCAATAATTAGGTACTCTGCCTAGGAAGTTGTAAAACCTGTTGCGTTTACAACAACCGCATCAAGTTTTTGGCGCCACTGCGTGGGGAATAGTATATGTTTCAGATTCTATCTAGCTTAGGTCTACTCTCTTGATTCTAATCAAGTGAGATTTCAATTCCTGTCAATTAGCTTTCTTGTAGTCTATTTTTTCTTTGTGTTATTTGTTTTGTAAATCTTTTTCGTTGACCTCCATGGAAAATGAAAATCCTATCCGTACTCTTGGAGATTACTCCAGACCTAGCCACGAGGGCTATCGAAACACCATTAAGCTCCCCGATGGGAACAATGTGGTGCCTCTGCGATCCGACACCATCCGGTTGGTGCAAAACGGATGCTCATTGATATAGGTTTATACGTGTTATTTTTACAATCGTTCCATAGCAACTCGCGTGTCTAAAAACCTTGAATAGACAATGATGACATCTCTCTGCATCTATAGTTTTTCACAAGTGTGGTTTGCTAACAGGCGTATTTGGTTAAGGCAACCACATATGTTCGGTGGTTGTAGCCAAGGCGTGGATTTTGAATCACTCACATATTTGCATATTCAAGCCTTATTTCCGTGTGTCGCTGCAATGAGTACCACTTTGTGGTTCTACATAATTGTTATATACTAGAATCTTTGTTTATTTATTGTATCTGTGTTGTTTATACGAATACTCTGTTGCCGCACGCGGGTCCAAAAACTCCATAAGGTGATGCCGATTATTCTCTGCGTATATAAATTTTTACTCAGACCCGTACCTTGGTTGGGTGACCATAGTTGTTCTGTGGTTTGCAGTCTCGTCATGCATTTGGAGTTGATCTTATATTTTCATATTTGAGCTTTATTTCTCTGTTACATTGTGGGTGCATTTATAAGTGGTGGATTACAGATGTACGAACAAAATTTTGTTGTCAAAACACCCCAAGTAATTTTCGATAATGTGTGGGGCTTTTCTGTAGCAACTTGAAACAATAATATCTTTTTTTCATTTCAGAACCTCATTAGGAATGTCGATTTAAGGTTTTTGTTTGTTTATCTATTAAGTTGATGACAACATTTTTTGGGGAATTTGTGTTTTTTTCAAATGCAGCTTTTTAAAAGGGTCCAGAGATTGTTTGCTATAGAGTTGTAGCCTAGAAGGCTTAAGTATATATCATTGTTCATTCATCTTCGCGTATATCTCCGAGAGGTAATCAACAGTAGATTTACACATTGTTTTCTTCTCTTTCGTCATTTATCATGCTAAAATGTTGTTGATGTTGTAGTTCTTATGTTGGGATTAAAAGACTTCATGATGATCTTGGAGTTACTGCTGCTAAGGTTAGAGTTACTGCTGCTAAGCAAAACTTAGTGTTGCTCGGTAATCTTAATAAAAATTATGCTAAGTAGTTAGTACTGCTAGTTACTACTGCTAGAATATATTACTACTGCTAGTGTAACTTAGTACTGCTAGTGTAACTTAATACTGCTAGTATATGTTAGTACTGCTAGAGTAAAGTTAGTATCGCTGGTGAGGATTGAAGAAAATATTCTAAGTAGTTACTACTGCTTGTACACAGTTAATGCTGCTGGTGTATAAGTAACTACTGCTTGAAGAGAGTTAATGATGTTGGTACAAAGTTACAATTGCTAAAAGATTACAACTGCTCAAAGATAAAGACTGCCCAGAGAAAAGATAAAGATTGCTTATGTGATCTGTATGAGATATTTTTGTAAAAGATATGTATAAGTTATTTGTTTAGAAGATCATGATAACTTAGGAAAATATTGTAAGCCGATTAGGAATTCTTGGTGTATAAAAGGAGGTCCTAGGGTATAGAGTTCTATGTACCAAAAACGAATCATTCATAGAATTGTCACAACTTCAAGGTTTTGTAACCCTAATACTAGGAGAGTATTCGTATTATTTGTAATAATAATATTGAAGCTTTTATTGTTGAATTATATTGTTTTGCATTACTGTTTC
>BQNB010080699.1:0-28180 GCA_026074375.1 Tanacetum coccineum
TTTCTCTATTTTGTATCTTGTGTTGTGATTGATCATTATGTTGCATTCCCGTGTTTCCGCCTATGACAGGGTGTGACAGAAGCCGCCCCTAGTAAAGAAATTAATGAAACTGGAATCAACAAGAACGAACCTCCCAGGTTTGAACACGATATGCAGGAAAAGCAGCATGATGTTGGTGTGAAAAATAAATCTTCAAGTATTCGTGAAAGGATTACTCTACCTTTAGTAAAACCACAACAATCATCTATTCCTTTCCCAAACCGGGTGAGAAAAGAAAAAGAAGAAGCACTGCAATGAAATTTTTTGTAGAATCTGAAACAACTCGATATTAATATTTCGTTTATCGAATCCCTAGTGCAAATACCAAAATACGATAAATTTCTGAAGAGTTTACTGACGAATAGATCTAGACTTGAAGAAGCTTATACAGAGACAATGAATGAAAGGTGCTCAACTGTCTTACTCAACGAACTGCCATTAAAAGAAAAAGACCCCAGGAGTTTCACTATCCCTTGTCAAGTGTTGGAGAAACACAAGGAAGCAGAAGACTTGGCCACTAATCACTTATCTAGGTTTGAGAATCCGCATATGAAGTTGTTAACTGGGAGGGAAATTGCTGATAAATTATCCGACAAGCATTTAATGGTGCTAAAACCCAAGTTGAATAACGATGAACCATCGTATGTGGATTTCGTTAATTATATTGTTGGAAAGGTTGTTCCCCCAAATTGGACCTTTGAAAAAAGAAAGAGGTTTTTTTTCGCAAGTCAAGACTTACTTCTGGGAGGAACCTTATGCATTTAAACTGTGCGCGGATAATATAATGAGGAGATGTGTGGCTGGAAGTGAAACACTTAAAATTCTGGCGCATTGTCATTCGGGACCCATTGGTGGACATCATAGTGCTTCAGTTACGGCAAAGAAGGTTTACGAGTCCGAATTTTATTGTCCTATTGTCTTTAAAGATGCTAATGAGTACGTAAGACGATGTGATGCATGCCAAATATCAGGGAACATATCTTCAAGGAACGAAATGCCTCAAAATAACATTTGGGTATGTGAAGTCTTTGATGTTTGGGGATTAGATTTTATGGGACCATTTCCCCAATCTAGAGGTAATAAATACATATTAGTAGTTGTAGATTATGTGTCCAAATGGGTAGAAGCTCAAGCATTACCTATGAATGATGCGCGTGTTGTGGTTAAGTTTTTAAGACAATTATTTGCTAGGTTTGGAGTTCCTAAAGCTTTGATTAGTGATAGAGGGACACATTTTTGTAATTCCTAGCTTGAAAAAGCTTTACAAAGATATGGTGTGACTCACAAATTATCCACGGCATATCACCCTCAATGTAATGGACAAACTAAAGTTACTAACAGGGCTATTAAGTGTATCCTTAAGAGATCAGTGGGGTACAATCCTAAAGATTGGTTGGAAAAACTTTACGATGCATTATGGGCATTTAGGACGGCCTACAAAACACCGACAAGGTGTACACCTTTCAGACTAGTTTATGGGAAAGCATGCCATTTACCCATAGAGATCAAGCATAAGGCACATTGGGCATTAAAACAATGTAATATGGATTTAACGCTTGCTAGCAAACGTCGCCTTATGCAGCTTAATGAGTTAGCCGAATTGAGAGATGGTGCTTATGAGAATACTAGAATTTACAAAGAATGGACCAAGAAATGGCATGATTCTAGACTTCGTGGTGATAAAGATTTTAAGGTAGGCGACAAGGTACTACTTTATAATTCTCGTTTGAAGATGTATCATGGAAAACTTAAATCGAAATGGAGCGGTCCAAACATTGTTAAAACGGTGTATCTACATGTGGCTATAAAAATCACTAACAGGGACAAGGTTTGCTTTAAGGTCAATGGACAACGATTGAAGAAATATTATGGAAGTAACATTGACAAAGAGGATGATGAAGTTATCGAGTTCGAGAATAGCGTGACGTAAGGCTGAAGGAAGTCTAACTTAAAGACTCTTACAAAAACAAAAGTGCTTGCCGGGAGACAACCCGGAATGTATTTTCGATTTTCTTATCGAGTCTGTCTTCCTAGACTTTCTTTACGGTGTATCCAAACCCTATGGATATGGTGTATTGACCTTCTGGATGTTATCTAGTCTTTATTTTCAGCACGGTTTGTATGACGTATTCATTAAATGAATACAGCGTTTTAAACGACTGACCTACAGGAATCAATATGGCGTATTCTAGGGTATGGATACGGTGTATCGACTTCCTGTATAGTTTTTAGGTTTTTATTTCGAGTCTAACTAGCGAATACACGGAGGAAGAAATTGCACTTGTTTTCTTATGCTTAATACAAGACCTTCTGAACGAAAACGACGAAGTTGGTGGAGTATTTTCGAGAATCTAATGTGTGTTGTAGTCATGCAGGCATTTCGACGCACTCTACAACATATAATCTTGCTCGTAAACACAACAGGAGGATCATACCGAGCAAATATCAGGGGAGTTTCTCATTCTAATTCTTTTAATTCCCGTTTTTAATGTTTTATCTATACAACGAGGACGTTGTATAATTCAAGTGGGGAGATGGGAATTAGAATGTATACTTGTCTTATTTTTCACATAAAATACTTAAATTATGCTCAAATTTATTTATTTTTCAAGCATACTTTTGTGAAATTACTTGTTACATAACCTGCACACATAACCCTTATTAGATATTGTGAGGATTTAGCCTTATCTGTTTCCAAATGTTTACCCAAATTCTACAAAAATATGAGTGTGCCGGTGATGTTGTAGACTTTAGAATTTGGCTTGGTATATCTATTCGAGACCACAATAATGAGTACTATGGATTTAGATGAAGTAACTTGTTTAAATTGGTATATTTCTAGGATTACACCCAAAAAGCCTTTATATGTTGTTTTATTAACTAACTACATTAGTTAGTTAAATCCTCGTATAAACCCTTTGTTTACTCTCATCTTAAGAGTAAGATACCCCTAGAAAAACTAATAGAGACAAACCTTTAGGAATAACACCAACTGTTTGTTTCGTTACACCTTAGCCTACCCTGTTAGATTAAGTCCATTTATTAGTTGCCAGTTGCTTAAAGTGTAAAGTATGTATTTCCCGAGTCTTGTGTCATTTTTTATCTTTGGTACGGTTGGGAAGGAATTTGCACATTGCAAATGATAATGTATAAATTAGTCAAAACTCATGTATTTTTACTACCAACACAATTATTGGTACGTCGAAGAATGAAGAATTATCGAAGGAATTATCCAGAGTTATTATGATCGTGAAGATGGTGAAATTACACCGAGTTTCGTAGTATAGTTGATTGAGCATTTTCTTTACACTATATATAATAAAATATATAATAATATATATAATCTAAAGACAAAACAATCAACAACAAATGTGGAAACTACACCGAGTTTCGTCAGTATAGTGTTAGCATAAAAAAAATCAAAAAAATTAGAAAAATCGCAACCAAAAAAGAGGAAGAAAGTTTGAAGATAATCGTTTCGCAACTACCGAAGGAATTACACGAAGGATCGATTATTCGTTGATATAAATTAACGATGTAGAGTATTGTATAAAGTGGAAGATATAGCCACTTGCCTTGTAAAATATGTAAAGTATAGGATGATTAGGAAGTTGACCGTTACGGAAACGCCAACTTAGATTGTTGTTTTTGATCTATGATCAAGACGTTGTAAATAGTTGTGTTTTTTTCATGGTAACTGTTGAGAAAAAGTGTCTAGCAACTTGTATTTTAGACTTGATCTATTTGTTTTGTAATTTTTATTTAACAACAATTTATTTCCCTTTCCTAATCATTAACCGTGGGTTTTACGCGAATGAGGATGTGATCAAGCATGCATGTTTATTCCGTCGGTACGGCCATGTATGCATGTCTCAGCTGCCGTGTTGGTTTATTAATATTGTTAAAGTTAGAAGGTTCTTACCCTATATCATTCTTCATCCTAACCGTTGGTTAAATTCAAATGAGGATGTGATCGAACACACGTGTCTATTTCGTCGTTACGGTCATATATGTGTGCTTCAGCTGCCTTGCTGGAGTGGTACTTCTGGTGAAAGATTGTAGATTGATCAACCGTACGCCTTTCCATACAAAAAAACCCATATTTACCTTTATAAACTTGTTACTCCGTGGCTTTAGTAGTGGAGATGTGTATCATTGCCAAGCTTGTGATAGAATACTCGTCACGACTGAGCAATTAAGCGAATTAGTTACATGTTACCACATAGATTAGTTGAGTGATTTGAGTGTTTTCATCTTCCTATTTCGTGAGGTCTTTGGTTGTGTACTTGTAATAGATCAAATAAGTGCTTTAACAGAAAATATCCTTAGGGATACATTTTTATAAACTTCTAAAGGCTAGTTGAGGACAAGTAAGATTCAAGTGGGGGAATATTTGATGACATCAAATAACGTCTATTTTATAGCATCATTTATCCCATATTATTAACCCATTTTTATAGTTATTGCAAAGAATTGTTACTTAATTATTTATATTTGAGAATTGCAGTAATTATGGAGTAATTGGTAAAAGTTGGCAAAAGGGGCGCATTCTGAAGCTTAAATGAAGATATTTTGAAGATTACTATTTTGAAGACCAATACGCCGTATCCATCAAGGAAGATACGGCGTATCCGTGCCTGCACTCACCAAAGACCACAGAAGAAAAAGCCCAATACGCCATATCCAGAGAGACTCAATACGCCGTATTCAAGATATAGTATTTGAATATTCTGGATGATATCAAGCGCGGTCCCTACTCTAAGAAATCCCCAATACGCCGTATCCAACACTTGGATACGTCGTATCCAACCGACTTCCAGACCTTATAAAATCAATTTCCATAGGAAAACAAATGTAATCTTCCTATACTCTTGTAAATCGTTTTAGTTTTTGGTATCACTTCATTAACTCCGGTTAGTTCTACCTTGGCTAAAATATACCTTCTTGTATTTGATTATGACGTTTGAAGGCTAAAACCTTCAGGTATTAGCCATTATTATGAAGATCTTAATATTTGGTTTGTTTATCTCGATTGCTTAATTTATCATTGATTGCTTGTTTATGTTTATCAATTTATACTTGTTTATGTGCTTTTGTATGTGACCTATCATTCAACTGGGTCTAGTGATACGGACCAAGTAATCTAGATACCAGGATATCTCTCCATATAGCAATTTATACATCTAGACCAATAGGATCACAAATAATGACCTATCTTTGCCCTTAGATTATGATCTTAGTTAGACCGGCAGGTGACCCAGGGATCAACGAGTACGTTCTTAGTTAATTGGTAAAGACTTGGTTAGTGGACTACTAGTGTATGAATTACCTTTAAGCAGTAAGTGGGTAAAGTCTCCATGAGCTAGGGTTTAACATGATCGCCATTGCTTTAATCCCTAAGATAGATTATAATTAGCAAATAAGGATGCTTTATGCGAATGCGTTTAATTGTGACAGAATTCTACGTGTCTAGGTTTAAGGAAGAAGTACCGCCTTAATCTTAAGAATGATATGCCGCCTCAAGATAAGTAATCATTGCACTACATAATCAAACCTACGTTCTGATTAGATTAATAATGGTTAATACAGTTTTCTTATATTTGGCTATAATGCTCTTTTATCTTCTGTTAATTTACCTGCGTATGTTTTAGTGTCTTGAGTTTATTTTAGTCACCATAAAACCCGTGCCAGTCTCTCAGGCTAAAAGCCCCCCTTATGCGTTAGATTTAGGATTAACATAGGTTTAGCATAGGTTTAACATAGAATAGAATTAACTTAGTTTAGATAATCAAAATATTAATAAATTGAAAGTGTTTCTCGCTCTTAGTGATCGACACCCTACTTACCACGAAACTACCACCGACCGGGTACACTGCCCGTTAAAGTGTTGTTTTGGTTAAGTCGGCAAAATATAAATTTAAAACTTGAAATCATAAAATTAATACCACACAACGACACATCACTCCATCACTCTTCAAGACACATCTACTCCCAATCCAATTTGCTTAATGGCTAAAGCTACGTCGTCTCAAGCATGGTTATGGCATCATCGTCTCTCACATCTAAACTTCGATACCATTAACTTGCTTTCGAAGTATGATATTGTAACTGGCCTTCCCAAATTGAAATTCGTCAAAGATCATTCTTGTTCTTCTTATGAGTTGGGGAAAGCAAAATGTAAGTCTTTCAAGACAAAACTACCTCAAGCTCAAAATGACGGTTACAAATTCTACACATGGACTTATGTGGTCCCATAAGGGTAGAAAGCTTTAATGGTAAGAAATATGTGTTAGTAATTGTTGATGATTATTCACGATATAATTGGAGTCACTTGTTGAGATCCAAAGACGAAACACCTGAAGTTCTCATCGATTTCCTCAAACTTGTTCAAAGAGGACTTCATGCTCAAGTTAGAAGTGTTCGAACTGACAAAGGCATGGAATTTTTGAATAAAACTCTTCATGCATACTTTGCTCAAGAAGGGATTGAACACTAAACGTAAACTGCTCGAACACCTGAACAAAACGGCATTGTCGAAAGATGGAACTGTACTCTTGTTAAGGCTGCTCAAACAATGCTAAGCGCCACTAAAGTTCTTTTGTTCTTCTGGGCTGAAGCAATTACAACAACATGTTTTACTCAGAATCGTTCACTCATAATTCCTCGACATGAGAAAACACCTTACCACATCATCAATGGCCAAAAACCGTCTGTTAAGTTCTTTCACATTCTTGGTTCTCTGTGCTACATCGTCAAAGATGGAGAGAATCTTGAAAAGATGAAAGAAAAAGGTGATGCATGTATTTTTGTAGGGTATTCTACTCAATCAAGAGCTTATCGGATATATAACAAGAGAACAAGAGTGATAGTTCAAACCATTCATGTCAACTTTGACGAATTGCCTCAAATGGTGGCAGATCACGTCAGTTCTGACCCCGTTCGACAATGTCTGACGACGGCACTTTAACAAGATAGTTTAAGTCCTGGTCCCTAAAGTCAATAAAATGTTCCTCAAGCAGTTGAGACAGTAACAACGTCAAATAAGCTGGAGTTGCTATTTAGTCTAATGTTCGATGAATTACTCAATGGAACTACTCTAGTTGTGTTAAAGTCTTCTAATGTACATGTTGCTGATGCTCTTGATAAACGTCAACATCAAAACATAACTCACTCTTCTACAACAACCGTTGTTGCAGCTGAACCTTCATTGAACATTCATACAAACACCTCAAACTACAAATCAAGCACCAACTTAAGTACCAACTATCACTGCCGCTAAGAACATTATTCAAGCAGAAACCAATACCAAATATGCAAAAGTTGACGACGATGAATTTATCATCTTTAGTACACCGATACAAGAACGAGGGGAGACATCGTCTCGTCATGTTGATTCGTCAAACATGCATACATTCTATCAACACCATCCTTCTGGACAACATTAGAATTGGATAAAAGATCATCTGTTAGAACAAGTCATTAGAAATCCTTCACAATCAATTAGAACAAGACGTCAACTAGAAACAAATGGTGAGATGTGTATGTTCACACTCACTGTGAGTCGAACTAAACCAAATAACATCAAAGAAACCATGGCAGATTCTGCATAGATTGAAGCAATGCAGGAGGAAATTCACCAGTTTGATCGATTAGATGTATGGGAATTAGTCGACAGACCTCTATACAAAAATGTAATTAACATGAAGCAGCTCTGGAAAAACAAACATGATGAATAAAATACTATAATACGTAACAAAGCTCGTCTTGTAGCTAAGGGATACGCTTAAAAAGTAGGAATTGATTTCGAAGAGTCATTTGCACTAGTTGCTCGGTTGGAAGCTGTCCAGTTATTCGTTGCATATACTGAACACAAATCATTTCCAGTATACCAGATGGACGTCAAGACATCATTTATTTACAAACCTCTGAAGGAAGAAGTGTACATAAACCAGCCAGATGGATTCGTACAAGCTCCAAAGCATGATACGATGAACTCTACAACTGTTGTATCCAAAGATTCTCAAAAGTATAATTATTGAACTACTATGTTAAAAACAACCAGGGGGAAGACAAATTGCTTATTGCAAAAATTACGTTGATGTGATGACATTATTTATTTTGGTTCATAACAAACTCCCAAAACATACAAAATTGGTTTGTAAAACTAATGCACAACAAGTTTGAAATGTCTATGATAAGGGAGCTGAAATTCTTTTTAGGAATTTAGATCCACCAATCCCCAACGTGGTATCTTTATAAACCAAGCTAAGTATGCTTAAGGATGACTTAAATAAAGCATGGTATGACCTCATTTGATAGCATTGTACTCTATAATGGCTACGAAACGCCCTAGAATACAGACCTGAGAGGGAACTCTGCCCGGTTTGAGCCAAGAAACAAAATATCATAGTATGGTCGGAGCATCTCATGTAACCCAACATCAAAAAAGACCAATATATTGTACATGCTAACATGTTATTGTGCTTCGCTATCAAGCAGAAACCACGACAAGAAACATCTCACAGTGGTTTAATCGGATCTTTCGTTACCTTAAAAACCATTAACATGGTGACTCTCAAGGTACCGAGAAGGGACAACCATTTCGAACTAACAGCTTCTTTAGAGTTTAGATCAAGCGGGCTGTCTCGATTCACGTAAAGCCACTGGTGGCATACAAATTCTAGGAGGTGATAAGTAGTCCACTGCCAACCAAGAAGCAGGACTGCACTTCAATGTTTCACATAAGCCGAGTATGTGTCTTAAAACTACGTGTAATACGCACCAAGATCTATGGTTGAGAAACTCCCATAGATTATGGCTTCCACATAGATAAAATACCTATGTATTGTGATATTAAAGTCATCCATAGCCATTCTCGTGCATCACAGTCCACATTTCCCGTACCAAGCACCTCGATGTCAAATATCACTACATAAAGGAACATGTAGAAAGGTACTGTTAAATTATTCTTTATATCGGAACTGATACCATTTAGCTGACCGTTTTTACTAAAGTCACATATGAAAGATAGGTTTAGTATCTCAGATCAGATGACTCGGTAAGAGATTATGACTCTAAAGAACTGAGGTCTGTCAAAAAATGCATCTCTTGAACCATCAAACATCGAATCTGTAAATAAATTATTTTTATCTTTATTATGAATATAAATATTTTTAGAAAAAAAAAGAAAATACTAAAAAATAAGAACTAACAAAAAAAATTACAAAAAAAAAAATCTAGAAAAACGAAAATAATAAAATCAAAAAATTTCAAAAATAATCTTCTCGACATGTCTCTTGAAATCGATAACATTTACGTACCTAGAAATGTCGATTAACAATGACTCAATGTGGTAAAATGAAGTTCGAGCACGATTCACAACATTTTCAAAACATGTCATTTGTAAATTTCCTTAATGACTTATGTACATTTCAGTACATAACTCGGACTCTTGGTAAGCATTGAAGGGGTTGAAGAATTAAAAAGAAATGAATGGATAAAGGGTGAAAAGAAAGAAGCCCTCCACATAACTTAGGCAAAAATCGGGTCAATACATAATCTATCACAATCACAATGATGATTGTTGATATTGAAGAAAGTCTTCATGGACCTAGTGATGCAATGCACAACCCTTCCCATCCATTCGAGTTTCTCCAAAGAAACTTGTCTCATTTGTCATGAAGATACACACATTATCTATTGACATCTCACTCTGAGATTGTTGATATTGAATAGGTGGCAGTCAGCTCCAGCCTCCGATTACTAAAACCAAAGTGCATAAATCGAGTCTAGAGCCAAGAGAGATCAAGTTATAAATCTCATTAGGACACAATGTCAAAATATAAATTGTTATCTATCAATATAACATTTCATATCAAAGAGTCCTACGCATTATCCTTGAGATCTTGCCAGAACATCTGAGTGATACTTTTTAAGTATTCACAGTGACGATGGAAATCCTTTTAGAGTCAACATTAAACAGCTCTGCGGTAGGTGACTTGCAAGATTCTATATGAATCGAGCTTGTGATAACTGGATATCGATTTTGGTCCAGTAAATGAATTGACGACTTAATCAGAAAGATATTAACTATCTGATTCACTCTTACCGTGTTGTCTGCTTTGAGATGTTTCGGTAACGAGAACAAGCAAGCATGGTGAATCTAGTACATCTGTGTTAGAAGATCCTACGCTTTGAGCTGGAAACCCTGTCAAGGAGATTTTTTGAATCTACCTAATCACAGGTATAGTATTTATACAATAAAACAGGGAACCGATGGTTATCGCAACCTAAAGTCAACGAATGATAAAGAAAATTTGTCCATATCTGCTGTTTATTACTAACATTCAAATACAAGTACAAATGTCGGTGTTGCAGCCCTATTCCAGCAAAGTCAGATTCATTACCACATACTAATATTCGAGCTCTAAAAGTCAATCAGTTAGCATCAAGAGTGTTGATCCTAAACTACCAAACTACCTCAAAGATCTTTAAAGTCAAATCAAGAATCATATTTTTGGGAGATTGTTAGCCTTATGTTTTCATAAGTCAAACAAGAATGTAATAAGTATGAGTATGTCGGTCAAGAGCACAAGATAATAAAGAAAGTCAAATCAATATGATTCAAGTCAAGGAGATGATGCAAGATGAAAGATCTCAAGAACTCAAAGTTAAAAGATGAAGGCTTAAGCTCAAAATCACATAAATAACACCGAAAGAATGTCATCGGTTGTCTAAAGCATGAATGAACAAAGCCATTACAAACAAGAAAAGTCAAAGACAAGACCAAAGAAGTCAAAGCTCAAACGTCATATCTTCAACACTAGGGAAGATAAAGTCACATCAAGATAACCTTCATCAAGAACGTCAATGTTAGAGAGATCAAAGAAGACCTCAATATTGGGGGAGATTGTTAGCCTTATTTTTATATAGGTCGAACAAGAATGTTATTGGTCGTCTTAGTCGTAATTAGTGTTGTTATGTAATAGGCTAGTCGGGTTTAACGGGCTTGGACTTTAAGCTAATATTGTCCATGTTTCGGGCTTAAAGCCCAAGATAAGCTAAGCCCGGCCCAAGTAGTAAGCCCATACGCCATCTAGTAGGCTAAGGGTATAAATAAAACTCTCTTCACACATGGAAAGGGTGTTGGTTATATTTGTATGTGTTTCCTACCAATCTAATCTTTCCCTTATTTTTTTTCTCTCTAGTTTCTATCTCTACTTTTCTTCTACCTTAATTGGTTTGTGCTTATTGGAGCTTATTGGTTAGCTTATTGTGTTGCGATATGGGTTAAGTATTTAGGATAACATATTTATACTATAAAATGAGGAACCGTGATTATTGCAACTGTATTCGACAAAGTGACAAGGACACTTTTGTCCATATCTGTTGTTTATCACTAACCTTTTAAATGCAGATTTAAACGTCGGTGTTGCAACCATGTACTAGCGGAGTTGGGTTCATTACCACATACTCATACTCGAGCTCTAAAAGATAATCAGTTAGCATCAAGAGTGTTGATCCTAAACTACCTCAAAGATCTTCAAAGTCAAATCAAGAATCGTATTTTTAGGAGATTGTTAGCCTTATGTTTATATAAGTCAAACAAGAAAGCAATAAGTATGAGTATGTCGGTCAAGAGCACAAGATGATCAAGAAATTCAAATCAAGATGATTCAAGTTGAAAGATCTCAAGAACTCAAAGTCAAAAGATGAAGTATCAAGATCAGGATCACATAAGCAACACTGAGAGAATGTCGCCGGTCGTCTCAAGCATGAATGAACAAAGCCATTACAAACAAGAAAAGACAAAGACAAGACCAAAGAAGGTAAAGCTCAAGCGTCATATCTTCAACATTAGGAAGATAAAGTCAAATCAAGATAACCTCCATCAAGAACGTCAACGTTGAGGAGATCAAATAAGACCTCAACATTAGGGGAGATTGTTAGCCTTAATTCTACTAAGTCGAACAAGAATGTTATCGGTCGTCTTAGTTATTATTAGGTCTTGTAATGTAATAGGCTAGTCGGGTATTAACAGGCTTGGATTGTAATCTAATATTTTCCGTGTTTCGGGCTCAAAGCCCAAGTTAAGCCAAGCCCGGTCCAAGAAGAAGCCCATGCGTCTTAAGTGAAGGCATATGGTATAAATAGAACCCTCTCCACACATGGAGAGGGTGTTGGTCATTTATGTGTGTGTTTTCATATTCGTAAAAGATCTACCAAACTCTCCTCTTAATCTAATATTCTTCCATTTCCTTTCTATCCTTCTTCTTATTATTTTTGTGTTTATTAAGGATTATTTGGTTTGGTTATTAGTTGTAATGGATTAGTTTATGGGATAACATAGGGGTATCTTGCACTAAAAGTGAGTGCAACAACGAGTTTTAACACGGGAGGTCGACGAGTCGGTGTAACAAGTCAATAAACGCACACAGTAATACACATATGGGTTAATTTTTGGTATAAATCCTATAATGTTGCCTTTTTGAACTATTTATTCCTATCACTCAATTAGGATTCGTAATGATGTACATGCCAAGTTATAAAGTCTACAATTCTACTGGCACACTCATATTTGGTGGATTATGTAATAATAAATAAAAACGGAAATATCAGGTAAACCTTAGCAATGGAAATAAAGGGTAAATTATGCTTAGAAAAATCTATTCTAGTTTCAGTAATGAAAAACATGTCAAAAAATTTCAAAAATGGTAAAAAATTTCAAAATAAACTAGAAAATCGAGGGCAAATATAGGTCAAGTGATAATTCTACTCCCATCTCCCCACTTGGTTTGTACAATTTCCCTATTGTACATTCAAAAGAATGAAATAAAATAAAAGAGTAGAATTTGGAACGGAAAAAACTCCCCTGAGTATTGGTCTCTATGCCCGGAACTTTATGTCATGAGATGGAATCCCAACTTGTAAACTCTGAGCAACCTCCATTCCCTGAAATCACTTTCTAAACCATGTAACAACCTAAAAATAAACAGAATTAAAACCTAACTCACTTTTGTAGGAATCACGGTTGCATTTAGCGTATGCAACAAGCCTTTTAAACCACTCGGTAGCTTGAGTGGACGAGTGGAGTCTCGTGAGGGTTTTCAGAGAACATACCCACAAAGTTCATTTACTAAATGTGCACGGTTTCATGAAATTTCAAATTATTTTGAAAAATATTTTTTGTTGCATGAGTGAACTATGACGTAGTCCAAGGTTGGAATTACGCCGTATAAGTAGAAATAAAAAGGCTTAAAAATACATCAGACCAACTACGACGTAGTCTAAGAGTGGAACTAAGCCGTAGTTATGTATTGGAAAAAAATAGGCATTAAGCCTAACTACGGCGTAGTCGGGTATCCAACTACGTCGTAGTTGCTGTCTGCAATTTCTCATGTCCACATAACTACAAGTCATGGTGATCACGAACTTCTATCTTTATGTTGTATGTCCCTGCAAACAAAGTGAGAAAGACATAAAAACCCAACTAAATGCAGAAATAAAATGAAATAAGAGGAAATAATAAGAAAGGATACAAGACGGGTTGTCTCCCGAAAGCAATTTTTTTATTAACGAGTCTTTAAGTTAGACTCAAACCAGGTTTACGTTGTTTCATGCATACTTGCATGTCCTCGTATGATCCAGTCAATCGCCTCCTCGTCTCTCTTATATTCAATTCCTAAGTGTAGACACCCTTTATATAATTCCTTGATTTTTTGGTAGGGGTGATGAATCCCTCTTGCTTTATCTTCTTCGCTAATCCTTAAGATAGGTGCCATCATGTTACGCCGAGTAGCTGTCAACTTACTAAATTTACTAAACGCCTGTAGCATGTTAAAAATTGTCTTATCATTTCCAATTTTAAACAAAAGTATCCCCTCAGTCACACCTTCCTCTAATCCTACACATTCCTTAAAGGACTTTCCTAACAGGACTTCTATTAACCCTTTTTCTATAAACCCACTTACATTCTCTAAGATAATGAAATCAATTAAGAAAGTGTGGCATCCTACTAACACATGTAAGTTTTTTGCTACCCCAACAAAATTGTCTCCTGTGTAAATAAGTTTTTGACTCATAACCTTGTTGTAACATACCCTAGACATCACATTGACAGAGGAGATTAGATCTATGTACGGGTTAAAATTCACAAACCCTATTTTGCAAGTAATCAACAAGTTATAAGGGTTTTGTTGATGAATCCTGTTTCTGATCCTAAGGAATTGAGGTCGTAATGGTGGGTTAATCCCTTGATTAGGTGTGATCACAGGATCCCGAGCATCTAAAAAAATCATTTATCCCTTCTCCCAAATCTTCCAGTCCAATTCTCATTTCATTATCGGAGTCCGAGAGTACTCCAAAAGAATCCATATCAATAACTAGTAATAAATCATTTTCCTCCAAAAAGTCTTTTAAATCCCCATTTATATCATTATTTATCAAAAACTCTTCTAGATTTTTGAGTTCTCCAAAATAATAAGGCACTTAAAAATCATTAATTACACAAACAGATAAAACTGATAATGGGGTCATCCCCTCATTAGCCTTGAAAATAACTTTTTTCTTTCCTACTTCTAGAGAGATTTTCCTACCAAACACGTCAATCCTAACGCGAGCAGTAGCAAGCAAGGGTCTTCCTAGAATTATTGGTACCTTGTTATCTTCCATAATGTCAAGAATCACAAAATCCACAAGGAAAATAAATTTATCAATTATGACCAAAACGTTTTCAACTATTCCTTTAAGAGATTACATAGATCTGTTTGCTATTTCAATCACCATACTAATTGGTTTATGGATTCCAAGACCTAATCATTTAAACATTGAGAATGGCATGACACTAATGCTTGCTCCTAAATCCGCTAGTGCATTGGTAACAAATGTATTACCAATAATGCATGGGAGGATAAAGCTTCATGGGTCATTTTCCTTAGGTGGAAGCTCGTTTTGTAAGACAGCCAAACATCGAGCGTTCAAATTTACCATAGACACTTCCTTGATTTTTGTCTTCTCAAACACCAGCTCTTGTAAACATTTGGTGTAGTATGGCATTTTCCTAATAGTGTTGACCAAGGGAGTGTTAACTGGTTCTTTCTCTAGACTTTCTAGTAATCTCTCTCCCTTCTCTTGTTATTCTATGATGCGTCTTTTTACTTTCTCACAAAAAGTTCCAAGTTCCTTGGTAGGTGTTTCTTGAGGGGATCCTTCTTTTTCTTCTAGTTTCTTTATGATTTCCTGTCCAATGGAATTCATGCAATGGACTAAGTTAGAATTAACAGAAATGGGACTAATGATTGTGTTTCTTTTCATATCTAAGGTCCTGTCTTGATTCAATTTGTTATGAGTGAAGATCGCTTGAGCCAATCGCGCAACATTTTCCTCGAGGCCCTTGATTGCAAAATCGTGTCTCTTAAGGTTTTTGTTTGTGTTTTCTCTAAATCTTTTCATCCATTCATCAAAAATGTCTTTTCTTTTACATGAATCTTCCAGATATTTTCCATGTGTTTCTTCAAGTTTAGGCATATTGCCCGAAGGTGAGTTGTTACCTAGTGTTACCATAAGACTATCCTCTCTATACTCCATCGCTTTGACACACTTCACATCTTCACTTGAGAGGCAATGGTCTCCATAATATATTTCATTGCATGATTCATACCTTCCCTTGATCGCATGAACATTTTCCTAGAGATTTTTCATGTCGCGACTTAGATTTTAAGTTTATCGGTTATTATGCTCATTTAGTTCGAGTTATATTCTCTCGTTTCTCTATTACTCTCCTCTTCATGCCATTTATGAGAATGATCAGCCATTTCTTGAATTGTCACCAGAGCCCTTGTGGTTGTTAGTCCCGGAATCGGTCTACGAGAATCTTACATTTGACGGGTGGGAATTTCAAGACCCTTATAAAAAGTGTTTACCTTCTGGTAATCGTTGAGATCGTGTGTGGGGCATTTAAAAAGAAGATCATTATATCTTTCCCACGCTTGATATAACGCCTCTCTTCCTTCTTGTCAGAATTTATGAATTTCCTCTAGTTGTCTAGAAGTCTTAGAAGGTGGGGAAAATCTTAGGATGAAAATGCGTTTCAGCAAATCCCACGTGTTTATTGTTTCTGAAGGCGCTCTATCCAGCCATCTTTTTGCTTTTCTAGTTAGTGTGAGAGGGAATACCTGTAACATAACTGCATCTCCCGAAACTCCTGGAGTGTTAAATAAACTGGCAATCTCCAATATCCTTCCCACATGTTCATGTGCGTCTTCGTTTTCGTTCGCTAAGAAAGTATTATACCTCAGTTCTCTTAGAAACTAATATTTAATTTCAAAACCCACATTTCTTCTAATCTCAAGTCTCCTTACTACTCTACTTGTATCACTGCGATCGAGAGCCAAGTATTGTTCCATTGTAAGTGTCTCAATATTAACTTCGCCCATTTCTTCAGATTCCACATCTGACGGTTTAGATTCATAGAAAGAATAGATGTTGTGGATTAAAATGGGCGTGGTATCCTTTTTGACTCGGAATTGTCTTTCTAGATTGGCGAAAGTATAAATATCTTTGTGTTCTTATTTCAAGTCATCCCTGACAAAAACAAAGATTAGCAGAATCTTAAGTATGAAGAAATGAACAAATTATAAAAGTTTAAATTATAAACTATTCTTAGCTCCCTGGCAACGGCGCCAAAAACTTGATGCGTATAATTATTTAAATTAAACTTCAAGTTTTAAATTTATAAAACTCGACTACATATTGTCTACAACGCACTAACAGGCAGAGAACCCGATCCTGTATAGTATAGGATTGGTAAATCCGAGTTCGTCCCAAGAGCTAAGTGTTTTAGTTATTAATTTGAATTTTTCACAGATTAAATAAAGGTTTGAATTGATTTTGAAAGATTGAAAGTAAAAGAAATGCGAAATTAAAATATGAATATTAATCAGGGAGAAAAACATACTAGCCTAGTTACTCCTTTGTTACAGTTGAAATGGTGTTTTCTAGTGCAATGTCTATGTTACTGTTTATTATGGTGGTTCTAATATCAACATGCCTGAATTGACATCAAAACATATCCTATATATCCTACGATCTTAATATTCCATAGATCATGGAAGTTGGGAATCAAGGCTATAGTGACTAACCCTCAACTATCCTAAAGACCTGTCTAGTGTCGATAATCTTATTTTTCGTCTATAAACCCTCCAAGAAGAGTTTTATGTGTTTTATAGGTGTCTAACTTACTGTAAGCGGTAATTTGGGCAATCCCTACACTAAGGATAGTTATCCCTGGTACCATGTTAACCCTTAATCTACACTACCCTTAACACTACCAAAACTCGAGGATCATGCAACATGCAATAAGGATATCCATAAAAATGATAATTCAAAGGGAAACAATCATCAAAACTATAACAATTTCATAACAAGACTAGCAGTTACGGTGCTTAGCCACTCATACTACATATAACATAAGAAATAATTAAGGAATTCTTGGATTGAATAAACATTATGATCATATAAATTGAGTGATAAATGTTTAATACAAATAATGAATAAAGAGCGATTTCTCCCTTGGATTGATGAATGTGGCCGAATTCTTTCTCTTATAGAAGCCCTAGATGATCTTTGAGAACTCCATTGAGTTTAATGATACGAATGTGCAATATATGGGCCTATATTTATATTTTTCAAACCAACTACGGCGTAGTTGTAAGTGGGGAACTACGCCGTAGTTTTGTAAATAAGCTTTTTCTTTAATAGCTATTTTTAACTACGACGTAGTTGTAAGGGTGAACTACGCTGTAGTTATGCTTAGGAACGTATATCTTTGAAGACTCTTGATAACTACGGCGTAGCTAAAGAGATGAGCTACGCCGTAGTTCCTTCTAAGCCTTGGTCCTTCTTTTGAACTACGATGTAGTTAAAAACGGGGCAACTACGCCGTAGTTTTCTCCTCAAGTTCGTGCTTGGGGCATTTTGTACATTCATCTATCCAATTCCCATGTCATACCGTCCTAATGCTCATAATTTTCTACAAGTGAAATACAAAGCAATTAAGCATACATTTTAATCAAAATTATAACAGTTATGAGCATTTTAATAGGGATTTTGATACATTAAAGTATAAGATATATGACATTATCATAAGAACCATTTCAAGCATGTAAAATAGATAATTTAAAGTTAATTCACATTTTATGTTTTGTTTGTTTGATTTGAGTCATATATTTGTATTAACCGTTTTCGTGGTTTATGTAGTAATTTTTTCATGAAATAAGTAATAGGTTATTTTGCAAAAGTTTTTCCAAAAAACAAAAATGCAAAAACTGTGCTCTTGACGGCATCAGGATTTATTCCTGACTGCATCAGAACTGTAGCATTGGAGAAATCCATGTTTTTCGAATTTTTGAAAAGTTAGTTTTGTTAAATTTCTAGAATTTTTAATTTTCTAGATTTTTGCAAAAAGCCACGATTACATTAGTAGTAACATTCTATCTTTGTTTCTTTCTTAGGATTTTAGTTTATGATTACATTTGGTTGTATATTATTTACCGTTGATTTTTAACCGCTTGTGGTTATACTTGTAGTTTGTCTTTTAATTTTCAGGTTATAGTAAAGTCATGAGTGTCCGAAAGTTCTTTTGGATTTTTCACTTGGACAATTCTGGATGAAATTTAGCCCAGATCCATCTCGTTTCTTCTCCATTATGAGCAACCTGAGGATATTAGTTTCTCTCATCTTTAATTTAAAATTTCCCCTTTTTCTTTCCCCCCCCGTCGTTTTTTGGGTACTTTTAGAAATTTGGGATAATATTCAACTTAATGTCGGGGAGTAAAGAAAGCCTGAGAAACTATTCTTTTCATTTACATTTTGCTTGTCGTTAAACAGTGTAATATACCGAAACACAGTGTAGGACAGTGATTTTGATCCTAAAATTTATATGTTTTGAATGGCAGTATATTATGTTAAACTGTAGTTTTAAGAACGTCTCATGGAAATGAAGTTATATAAAGCTAACATAAAAACCCTACCACTCAAGAAAATTCACCCCCAAATGTGATTTGGTATATGACGCTTTACCTGTGAGATCATTAAGATAAAATGCATTCATTTTTAATGCTTATGAGAAGTGGTACTGGTAGTATATTAAGGATTCTAAACATGCTTTAGTGATCAATCCTGAGACTTGCTAGGTGAAGATCACATTCGTGTTATTATGATGTTACTAATTGATAGAGGCATTAGGCTAACTTTTTGCTTTTTTAACATGCTATTGTTAATAGTTATGATGATCTTCATTGATCATGTATAACTACCCCTACACCCTAGCTATGCAACTCATTTTAGTGCAAGATACCCTATCCACCCCCTCCGAGTCTACCCTTTTTGCGGTTCTCGTAACTTTTTGGTGTATGTACGGATATTAATGTAGAGCATTGTTTACCACCCCACTAAATTTTACACTCAAATCGCCTTATGCCCCCCTTGTAATGTAGCACATATTTTAGTACATTTATGTTATAAAATTGTTTTTAACCCTAGAGTTAATTGTTTTTACTTGATTACATTGTTGCTGCAGAGTCGATCATTTGTATATAGTACAATTTAGAATACGATTGGGACCGTGCATGGATAGCTTTTAATTTTTTTGGAGAAATGCATTAAGACAGCATTTATTGACCTCATGAAACGTGCTTGTAACTTACTCCATGTTTGTTGATCTTTCTAATTTGGGTCATTAGTTAGTTTAATTATTGATTATCAAACACTCAAGGTGTTAGGGATGTCATATATAATCCAATATATTTATTTATTTTTAGCAGATTCATGATGGCAGGAAAAAAGTGTATATAAAAAAGAAAAAAGAAAGAAAGAAAAAAAATCAAAAAAATAAAAAAAGCAAAAAAATATGATAGAATATATGGACTGCCATCCTGCTTATGTTTAAGTAAATTAAGAGTCGAGAAAAGAAAAGAAAGAGTTTGATATAGAGTTTTGTACGATTGTTAGAGTATTTGTCGAGTCTTGGCTTAGCAACGCCTTATTACATTGTGTTCTGTGATTGACTTGCCACCAGTAAAATATGCCCCCATTTATCCAAAAACCATGTTTCCTTTACCCTTAACAAACCTATCGTTTATCAAACTCCCATTAAAAGACCCATTTTGATTCCTAGGTGGCTTACGCCAAAGGGGTGGAGGTATGATCCATTAACAAGCTTATGGTATAACAATAGTGTAGTGATAAGGTAGTGAGTGATTCTTTTTTTCGTTTTCAAATTGTTATAATTCCTTATATCACCAGAGGAGAAAGAGAGAATCCAAAAACTTATGTGAAATACTAGTATATGATTTTCGTGCTTTTAATTACAAGGTTGATCCGGTTGTGCCATAAATTATCTTTACTTAGTAGGTTAAATGCCTTCGAAATTGCTATTTACTAGGTAGAAAAGCTCATTTGCTTAAGGAAAAGCAAATCCCAAGTGTAGGGGTATTTGATGAGGTGTCATTTTATACACTTTTTTGAGGTCATTTAACCCTCAAAATCATGCAAATGTACTCTATTATTGCACTAAATCCTTTCTTTTTGTGTGATTAGTATTTGGGAAGCACTTGCATGAAAATCACGTGACTTGAGCTCAATTCTGGAAGAATCTAGACAAAAAAAACTTTTCAAGCTAGCGACTCCCATCGTGACGCATTCAAATCACAAAGATGATTGTTGGTATTGAAGAAAGCCGTCACAGACAAACCTTCTTAGCCATTCGAGTTTCTCTCAAAAGAAACTTGTTTCATTTGTCACGGAGATACACACGTTATCTATTGACATCTCACTCTGAGATTGTTGATATTGAATAGGCGACAGTCTGCTCCAGCCTCCGATTACTAAAACCAAGGTGCACAAATCGAGTCTAGAGCCAAGAAGAGATCAAATTATAAATCTCATTAGAACACAATGTCAAAATACACTAGTTGAACACCATAAAGTTCACAAGTTGTAACAAGAGTCCTACGCATTATCCTTGAGATCTTGTTAGAACATTCAAAGTGATACTCTTTAGTGTTCACAGTGACGAATGGAAATTCTTCCAGAGTCAACCTCAAACAGCTCTACGGTAGGTGACTTGCAAGGTTCTATATGAACCGAGCTTGTGATAACTAGATATCGATTTTGGTCCAGTAAATGAATTAACGACTTAATCAGAAAGATAGTAACTATATGATTCACTCTTACCGTGTTGTCTGCTTTAAGACATTCTGGTAATGAGAACAAGCAAGCATGGTGACTCTAATACATCTGTGTTAGAAGATCCTACGCTTTGAGCTGGAAACCCTATCAAGGAGATTCTTTGAATCTACCTGATCACAGGTATAGTATTTTGTTAGCCTTATTTTTATATAAGTCGAACAAGAATGTTATCGGTCATCTTAGTCGTAATTAGTGTTGTTATGTAATAGGCTAGTCGGGTTTAACGGGCTTGGAAGCTAATATTGTCCATGTTTCAGGCTCAAAGCCCAAGATAAGCCAAGCCTGACCCAAGTAGAAAGCCCATACGACATCTAGTAGGCTAAGGGTATAAATAGGACCCTCTTCACACATGGAGAGGGTGTTGGTTAGCATTTTTCTCATATTCCATATGTGTGTAACCTCCCACCTCACTTTCTCTCTTTAATCCAATCTTCCATTTTCTTTTCTCTCTTTTCTAGCTTATTGCTTATTTGGTATTGCTTATTGTTAGAAACACGAAAAGTATCAGTCACTTCCAATAATAGTTAGTCAAAGCCCGTAGTTAGTCAAATGTAATGTTTTTAATCTAAATGGGCCAAAAGGCCCCTGGAAAGCCTACAAGCTCTCCATGGCCGGCCATACTTAGGGTATAAATACTCTCTCCATTCCTTGGAGAGGGTGTTGGTTGTTCATTATTTCTAACACATAATACAAGTTTCCTTTCATGTTACTTTCTCTCTCTAAAATGTTCATCCAACCACTCTCTCTCTAAAACCACCTCTTTTTCTCTAACCTTGTATGTTATCTGATTGTTCTTCAATTGGTATCAGAGCCATTAGTGTCCTCATCCTGTTTCTCATAGACTACATACTCTAATTGATTCCGCGCACTTCATCTTCTTGAGTGAAGCGCGAGCAGTGCAGGGTGAGCGCGCCCGAGTGAGTAAGTAGGGGAGCGTGGACACATATTACTGGAACACACTCATCGGATCTGGATTCTAGGTGGAGCGCGGACATGAGGGAGACAGAACTCTGAGATAAATTGGTGTGGGTTTCCGCTATACTCTTGCAACAACATGGTAGAGGTGTGATAGGTGGGTGTGTGTGTCTAGTCGAGTTGGATAGATAGCTACTCAGTACTGTTGCGGGCAGTAAGTGACTATTAACATTGGTCACGCACACCCTCTCTCTTTTGGGTTGTTTTTTATGCCACTACTTAGTAATACACTGCTTTACTACTCACAATCCATACTTTACCTATCTCCAACGCTTTTGTATGCTGAGTTCATTATCTCTGAGGCGGTCTTTTCATGGAGCGTAGCAACACACTCTTACTTTTATGGTGCAGTAAACGCTTGTCATATTCTTAGGGTGTATGGGGAGGTGGGGGGTGGGGGGGGAGGGGTAGGGGGGAGGGTAGGAGGGGGTAGGGGGTTTAGGGGGTTAGGGAGGGTTAGGGGTGGTGTAGGGGGGGGGGTAGGGGGATGAAGAGTGGAAGATATGGGGGGTAAGGGGAGGAGGGGGGGGAGGGAGGGGGGGGAGGGGGGGGGAAGGGGGAATAGGATGAGGAGGGAGGGGGTGTAGGGAGGGATGAGGGGGTTGTGGGGATGTGGGGAAAAAATATTTGATATGGGGATGTAGGGGAGGGGGGGATAGATGATGGTGTTTATTGGTTTTTTTGGTTTTTGGAATTATTGTGTTGTTTTTTGGTGAGGGTTTGGTTTGATATATTTTGGGTAATGGGGGTGATGGTATGGGGGTGAGTTGGGTGGATATAGGTGTGGGAGTATTGGGGTAGGACGATGATAGTTGGAGTAGGGGTATATGGTGATCAAGGGGTTAGGAAGGTGTTTTGTGTTATAGGGTCATGAAAGTTTCGGTAATATGGTGTATAGGTGAGGAGGGGTGTGTGTGTGAAGGGATGGAGTGGGATGGAGGCGGTTGAGGAAGGAGGGGGAGGAAGGGGGGGGAGAAGGGATGAGGGGAGGGAGATTGGGAGAAAGAGGGGGGGAAGAAGGTAGGGAGGGGAGGGGGGAGGGGTGAAGGAAGATGAGGGGTAGATAAGGAGGAAAAGGGGTGGGGGGAAGAAGGGGAGAGTGGGTAGGAAAAGAGAGGATGAGGTGTTTTGAATGAAGGAAGGAGGAGGAGTAGGAAAGTAAAAAGGAGCTTCGGCCACGTTGCCGTGGTTCCATTAGTTTCTCTAGAGGAGTAAAATGGAGCGGTTTGGCCAGGTCCGCGAGCTTTTCGGCCCAGCTTCTCCGCGGAGTTCGGCCAGCGGGCCCGAGCGTTTTTGGCCACTTCCGCGCAGTTTCGGACACCTCCGTGCGTTTCGGCTCAGGCGTCCGCTTGCGTGGGTCGTTCACGCGTGTCGCGTCCTCTATTTGTAACCGTTTCGCAGACGATTTGTCGTCTTTTTCTCCTCATTTGTTCGCCGTTTTCCCGACAGGCGTTTTGTTTGCTCGTTTGTCGCTGTTTTCATGTAGTGTCATTCGGTTTGTCTTACGTTTCGTTTGGGTTTTTAAACGGAGTGATGCCCGTAGCACATTGCGGTCAAGTTTCGTCTGTTTTCACACTTTCTGCGATTTGTTTTCCGATGTTTATTTTTTTTTTTTTGCATTACGGCTTCTTTCCGTTGTCTAACGTTAATCTAGCTCATGGAATATTCCAATAACCTGAAATCCCGTACGCTCTAAACCACGATACTAAAATCCCTAAACCTAACCACTAGTTTCTAAATATACAAGTGGTATTACAATTAACCTAAAACCCCTAACCACTAAACCCTAACCAAAAATCCTAAATAATTTAAACATGCTAAATCTATACCAAAACCTAACTCTCTCACCTATAAAAACCAACCAACCGATTACACGGCTATACAATCTTGTATTAATTCAACTGATAAACAATTCCAGTTCCAGATATCACTTGACCAATATAATCACTTTCAAACCTATAACAATAAACCTTATTCCTAAAAAACCCTTTGACCCCTAACTGCTTTATAAATATCATGGGATATATACAAACTTGTAAATCTATTCACCCAAAACCATAAATCCTAACCAAGAACCTGGCCAAAATCCCGAAACACCTTTCGATTAGGTATAATATCACAAGTCGGATATATACATAAACTATCAAAATATTTACAACAAAACCATAACACACCATAAATAGGTATATTATCTCAATGATATAAAATAAACTTTAAAATCTATAACCAAAAACCTATAAAGCCTTGGATCTACCAAAAAACCCACAATACCCCTAACATCGAGATGTATAATAATCATAAGTGATATATACTTAAATACTTTAACAGCAACCTAACAAAAAATCCAAACCCCTAACCATACTATACCCTATACAAAAACCTTATACATGCTAACCAGTAAACTATAGTACCAAAATACTACCCTAAACCATCCTAACTCGCTAAAGCCCTAGTACCATAAACCCTACACATTTTTTTCTAACCAGTACATCAATCTATACCCCTAAACCCTAAACCCTTAACCACTGTAGACCCCTAAGATCGTAATTCACAGCCCATGATAAATAGACGCTGTTTTATCATCTTAGATCTCACTCGTAGGCTTAACACTTATATGTAACCCTAGAGATTGTAATATCCACTGGTGACAAATATAGACCTTTATAAACTAAAGATCACCCCGTTAGCTATCAATTATTACCACCTACGAGGTAGTAATCATAGTGATAAATCAAAAATAATGAAAATCTCATGAGATGAGTCAATACAATTGTCCATTATTTTGTAATCCACATAACATAGTAAATGTGATTCACATTCATATATTATATATATTTTATATCACTTGAGATTTATACTCTAAGTACTAAACATAAACTAAATTGAATAAAAATAAACAAACTATAAAAATAAAACAACTCGATGTATTCTCAAAATCAAACAAGTGTTGCATTAAATTGAAGTACATGTCTAAATACATCACATTGTCTGATATGATCATAAACATATATTAGCCTAATTGCACTTTATATAACAAAAGAAAAAGGGGCAAAATATACAGTCACTCCATGTCTGACTAGATCACCGTGAAGATATTAATTCAAAATGACTAATCTCTTTCATATTATATTACTTTTATCACTTGAAGATTACGCTAGAAGTGATTAAGACATACCATTATAAATATTTATGATACCAAGCTTAATCAACAAGTGATAAACAAAGTCACTTATAAATAACTAAAAAGAAGCTAACTATTGAATTTAAAAAACTATCAACGATTCTTCAACCAAACCGTGTCAGCTTAAATTTGATATGGACATCGTCTAAATCACTTTTGGATTGATAGTTCAAAAGACATTGATTTACATGTTACAAGATCCTAAATAAGAACACAAAAGACTTCTTGTGCAATAGTTTATCATTCTTAACAACCTATGAACCGTCCAGTAAAACATTTTTTGTGCATGTCTACATTGTTTGCATTACTATCTTACACATTTCACAATTAAAACGACGGCGTTTTGGACCCACTTTCACTATTCATTTTAAGCAATGTAGCACTGTAGCTACAGTGCTACAGTACTGGGCCAAAAAAGCCCAAAAAATTTAGCCTAAAAATTTGGGCCGGCCCAATTATTATTATTTTTTAAAATTTGTTGGCACAAAATAGAGAGGAAAAAAATGTTACAAAAATACCGACGTATTCAGATAAAAAAATATCCGCGGTAACATTTCCGAATTGACTTAAACAGGCCCAAATATTTGGGCCGGCCAAATTAGTCTTTTTTTTTTTTTTTTTTTAAAAAAAAAAATTTGTCGGCACAAAATAGGGAGGAAAAAAATGTTACAAAAGTACCGACGCATTCAAATAAAAAAAATACCCGCGGTAACATTTCCGAATTGACTATACTGAAAAAGTAAACCCGCACTATTAAATATGAACAGCGCTACAGTATCCCGGCCCAATGGGCTCGGTTACTGTTCATCGGCCAAAAAAAAACTTTATTATCCACCTCCTCTTTTTTGGCCAAAAATAAGAAGAATTTTTTTTTACAGGAAGTACTCTCATCTTTAACTATTTACGACTTTCTATCCGCCTGGGCAACAACGCGAGAAAAATTAACGCCCGCAGCAACGCGCGGTTAATCTTGCTTGTTACTACACATAATATATGCAACGCTGCAAGTCCAAGTTAGTATCTTTTTGGTTCATAATTACAAGAGTAAAAAGACTACGTAGACATGGTTCACGTACAATTAACACGACACCTTGTATAAGCATTACTAGTTGTTTATTAACTCGACATCTTCTATAAGCATTTACTAAGATTTTAACTAAAGAAATCAAATTTTGTGATTTTGTAAAGTATACAAACTCGAACCCGACCCAATTTGACCCGAACCCGACTAACCTGAGTTCAAAATAGGGCCAGGTTCGGGTATGTTTTTAGGCTGCGACCCGATTTGAACCCGACCCGTTTGACCCGACCAACCCGACCCGATTAACACCCCTACTTGTTATGGCTGACTTTATTATCATTCAATCTGTATGAAGGCTAAGATTCTACAATTTGAGAACAGTTTTGTATTCTGCATTTTGCATAAACAGATTTGCACTCCGTTTTTACACATAATATTAGCATATTGTTTCTTTATAATGGTGGTAAATCTAGCTTGCAACAATGGTTCGAGTACTGTCCAAAAGGGAAGAAGAAATGCCCCTTTTGCAAGCAAACTTGTACAACATTCAGTGTGAGCAAGCTCTATTTTCAGCCAGTTGGTGACTCTAATGACCCGAAGCTATCCCAAAAACTACAAACTAACATACAACTTTAGAAAGTCGAGAAAATGATCTCGAAAAGACTAGAAATGAGGTAATACTTTTGCTGCCACTATATAGTACAATACTACTATAAAAATAACTTGATTAAAAAGACAAAATTTAAGATTATAATATGAAAATTTGATTATAATGAAAAACCGAAATGTTAAATGCAACTTGAGCTATACCTCTTTCAGGATCTTGTTTTGAAGGTCACAAGCATTGCCTTTTACTCTCGATAGGAAGAACAAGATCGAGGTTCATTGGAAGTAACCAGCCTCTTGGATAAGCAAGTCGATGCGCTTCCAAATGAAGATGCTAGTTCGTGATTTTAGAACATCCAGAAGGAGTCGCTTCCATTTGACTTTCATCTTCCACTAAGTGTTCTATAAAGGCAAGTCTCCTAAAATGTAATAGTACGAGTAAACAAACAGTAAAATTTGATCCCAAATTTTAAGTAAATGACAGGTCTCTGAATTAAACAAACAATATGATTCATAGTTGGAATCCCTCTTTGACAGTGTCTATTTGACGAAACAAAGCTGAGCTGCGTTTTCCCCATCTCTTGGGATCCCACAAGATGGTGCTGTTGAGCGCAAATCCTGACATGTCAACATGAAATGAGCTGAACCTTTTACTCTTCTCATTTTTGTGCCACCCAATCACTTACTTCCATTGCAAACCAAACCTTCCCTCTAAGAATCTACACCGATATTTATAGACAAACAGCATTTTGATTGTGTGACTTATATTGCTTCATCACTGCCACGTCACCACCACCACCACAAAATTAAAATAACGTACTAATTAAGATCAAAACCTCGATTAGATAATCAAAACTAAGACACAAAAACGAACCTGTACAAGCTCGGAAGACGGTTACTGTAACGATTGTTATCAGAGCAGGACGAACAACGACGATCGGAACATTGAATCGGTGGATAAACAACTTCAGTCAGAGTAGTGAGGAAAGTACGGCGGCGGCGATCAAAACACTGGACAGCGGATCAAAACACTGGATAACGAGTGAGATTAGAACAGTGATCGGAATTGTTTAAATTTTACTAATATGCTAGATTAGTGATAGTTTTGTCTT
>BQNB010080700.1:0-29850 GCA_026074375.1 Tanacetum coccineum
CCCATGGCCATCCAGTACATACCATGCTCTATGATTTTGATAGATTTGTCAAAATTTTGTGATTTTGAGTGAAAAAAGGGCTTAGACTATATAAACTATGAAACAGTTTATATAACTTAAGTAAGACAGCTTAAGTAACTAGTAAAACAACTTTTGAGAATTTATAAAACAATTTTATAACATAAAATGCATTAATCTTGCAAACAAAATTTAACTTAAAAACCTCAAATTTTTCATTAAACTTAAAAGAGTACAAGACTTAAAAAAAGTGCAATAAGCTGAAAGTAAACTAATATAAGCAGTAAAACTACTAACTAGATGCCTCTAGGGCTTAAAATGAGTCATATATTTATAGATAAAACTAGCTAGGGGTCTTGGTCTTGTTTTCTTCTTCTTGTGCTTTCTTTGTAAGAGGAACCCTTGAAAAACCCTTGGTTGTGCTTTCTTGAACTAATCTCAGCCATCAAATCATCTTGGAGCCTAAGGTGATTGATCATGTCCATTGATTTGGTCAAAAGCCCTTGATGAATGGGAGTGGAGGGGATTGCCAAGGTGGAGGTTTGGTATTGGTGAAGTGGGGATAAGGGAAAATGACATTTTTGTTTTGGGGAGCAGGGTAGCAGGTTTTGGGGTGTGGGGTAGCAGGGATGATGAATAGTGCCAAAAGTTTAGCGGGAAAAGGGTTTGGATACTGTTTTGGGTTTCAGTTTGAAAGTTATAGGGGATTTGGCAGGAATGGCCCTTCGTCTTATATAAGCATATTGCACAGCTAGTCCTTGTGATGTAGATGTTTGGGGATTTAACAACTTCAGTCCCTAAAGTTGTATTGTTGTGTTACCACCACAGTCCTTGTGGTGAAATATGTTTGTGGGTTGGGAGAAATGGCCCCTCAGGTTGTATAAGGTTATAAGGTTTGGGCTTTTTGCTTTGTATAAATAGCTTAATGTGTTGACCCGGCCTATTAGATGGGTGCGGGTGGGCCCATTAAGTATTTCTTCGTTTACGGCTTCGTTTTTGACTTTTGGCTTTGGCGGGGTTGACTTTTTGGTTGACTTTTCCCACTTTGACTTTGACTTTTTGACTGGTTGACTTGACTTTTCTCGCTCTTTTCATTTTCGTGCTCGGTTTTGTCCGTTTTGACTTCATTTTTGTCCTTTCGTGAATATCCGTTACTTGCACACTCATAAATCACAAAACACACAAATACAATGTATTTTTGGTATATTTTGGTCATTTTAGGCATGTTTTTATAGGTAAATGGTTTGTGTAATTAAATACATACCAAAATCCCCCATACTAAGATATTGCCGTATCCTCACGCAATGCCATAAGTAAACACTTAGAAAACCAAGAATCTCAATCCCCCTCGACTAATTACCTTGAAAAGTAGCTAAGTGTTCATCGAGGGGAATCAAAGAATCAATAGTTTAGAAAACCCCCGTTTTGACCATTTTTAAATATTTACACTTATTACCACACATATTTTTGTATTTTTCCTTTTTCTCATTTTTTTGTACTTTTCTTTTTAAGCAACTAACTAACATGTTTGACTTTCGTTATTAACCGTTAGGGTCATAGAACAAGACACATTTTAATCCTAAAATGCCCAAAAAGATAAATTCATCGTCCTACTTCACTTGCCTAAAACCAAGCTTAAACACAAAATCACCGATAAATATAATTAAGATGCTAATACACTCATATATCAACTTGTAACCATTTTCACCCGACAATTATTATATATTATGTTAGTGTGCTAATTTCAAATTTCAACCACGGATCAACCTTTTTAAGAAAATTGCAATATTTCTATTGCTTTACTTTCCACCCAAGAATAATGATTTGAAGCGAGATTATCCATAGTAGCGACTTTTCGTCTCGCACATCCAACCTTGCGGCTAAAGTGACCAGGCTTTTGACACCCAGCAAGACTAGTATCAAGACCACGTAACCTTCGGTTTCCAAAAAACTCTTAGGTTCGCCGTTTATTAAAAACAATTCATCATTAGAAAAACCACAATCTTAAAACGAATTAGTCTTAGTTCAAAAGAATATTTGAATTTAAGAAAAATAGATTTTCCCTATATTTATTAAATCACATATATCACACTGATCATAATTATACTTTAAACAAAGGAAATCCTCGACCTTTTAGAAGGCTGCAACATCGGCTGTGAGCCGGCAAGATGCAGCAAACTTTTATCAGTCTCGGATTATTATTCTCACCATGGGCCTTTTTTAGAAGACTGCAACATCGGTTGTGAGCCGGCAAGATGCAACAAACTTTTATCAGCCCACAGTTTATAATTATTACTCATTATATATACATACATATATATACATATTATGATAATATAATCTATATATAATAAATATGTTGTGTGTGTGTGTGTGTGTGTGTGTAACACTTAATATTACAACGATATATAGAGAAAACAACTTTTTAGAAAATTAAATTTAAGTATAAATTTAAACTAAGACTGAATAAATTAATGTTGTCGACTACATTAATAAAGCTTCAATATCAAAAATTGTTGATTTAAGTTTAATTTTCGAAAATAGCACATATTATAGTTAAGGAACAAGCTAGAGCTCAACACGCTTGATCGAGTCAAAATTTATTTTTATTCTACCCAGCAGGAAAGTCAAAATTATGACAAAACACTTATTTTATTTTTGAAATTTTTTAATTTTTTTAGTATTTTGGTGGTAAAAACGGGATTAAGTGAAAATAACGGCTGCATGCAAAATCAAATCGATAGATCCCCCCAATACTAGAACTGAACATTGTCCTCAATGTTTTAAGAAGGGTTTCTACGTATATCTAAAGCCGTTTATTAAGTATGCTCAAAGATAAACGTTAGTCGATAAGATTTGGATATTGGATTCCCATAATGAAGCTGAGGATTTGAAGCTCGAGTGAACGAAGGACAAAACCACGAGCACGAGAGGCTTCAAAATCCGGGCAATCCTGGACATACAACAAAAACACAAAATACGAGAAAGGTAGAGGCGAGCCTCCTCACAACACACTTATTCATTACTACTACTAATATTATAATTATATAAGGATAAGCATGGGTTGCCACCCACGAAGCGCTTATTTTTGTTAACCGAGTCTTGAGCCTGACTCGATCCCCCATACTTAAGCTGGTCAAGGAGGATAGAAATGGAGAAATGGAACATCCAAGTTAGGAATGTCCCCTCTATAAATCATCATCGGGCTTTCAGAAAAAATCTGGAAAGCTTTAAAGCCCTGATGTGATAAGAGATGAACTTTGTCCTTATTTTCGGATGAGAATGGAAGCAAAGTGTCAATCACTGGACAAAGGGTAGGTTGGGTGGGCAAAATTCTAGGCATAATAACATAGTGTTCAGAAATATCACCCACCACTTTGGTAGTCAAAATTCCCGTATCGGGCTCAAAGTAAATTCCATCATCCGGCGGTTTCGCAGGAGGACGAGGGGATGATGGAACATCAAACTCATTTTCAGGAAGTGAAGGGGAATCATTGCTAAGAAATTCTTCAAGGAAAGGGATATCCCCTTCAGATTCATAGTTGTCATTCTTAATGCCCGATGGCATCGAGTCATCCGGAGTAAGAAATAAATCGATCTCCTCCATAAGAGAGTCACTATCCTCAATGGGAATAAGAGATGGAGAGAAAGATTCAATTATAGCATCAGAATTCTCAGAATTAACTTCTTTCGGGGGTCGAGGGGATGAATTATCATACAACAATCTCTCAACAAGATGAATGTCTTCCTCGGGATCAAAGTCGGTTTCATTAATTCCCGGTGGAATTAAATCGATATGAGCGAGTTCACCAAAGAACTCCTCGAGAAGAGAATCGATCTTAGGAGAAGAAATAATCAAAATGTCTCGATTAAGCAAGGATTCTATAAAATCAGACTCTGCATTAAAGTGATGCGGATCTATCTTAGTAGAAATGATTTCTTCATCAAAAAGAGGGTTCGAATAAATTTCCTTCGGAACGTCCTCATCAGAACATGACTCGTCGTTACTAGAGGTAGAATCGTCGTCAGAATCAAAGAGATGATTAGAAAAAGTCTTAAAATTATCATAAACGGGCACATCACACTCACTTTCGATATCGAATAAATCATCGGACTCACTTGGGGTTAGGTTAAGGTCCTTAACACTAGACTCATTTTCCTCGTTCGATTCCGTTTTCGGAATAGTGTCAAGATGCTCATCCTCCATTTTGAGAGAGTCCGTAGTCAGAAGGTCGGGTGTGATTGCAGTAAGGGAACTCTTATAAATTTCACTCATAGGGATAGAAAACTCCTCGTCATCATCATCATCATAATCGTAGCAAAAAGACTGTTGCTAAGGATAAGTACTAAGATTAGCCACCTGCTCTAAATACTGAAGCTCTTTTTTTATTAATCTCAATACTCATTCCATTGAATTTACCTTTAAGCTCATTAATCTTTTTCTCATTACAATAATCCTTAATTTGACTTTCATTAATTAAACTTTTCATTTCATCTAAATACTGCTGCTTCAGATCCTCCATATCTTGGATACTCATTTCATGAAGAGGTGATTGATTGATATTAGACGCTTGCTCTTGTTGATTTAACTTTTCACAAAGAGGTTGCAATTTTTCCAATATTATCTCTTCAAGAGATTGATGAATGACGGGAAACTGCGGGGGTTGGAATTGGTCAAAACCGGAAGAAATAGAATTATAACAAAGATTAGGTTCGTAGAAATTCTGGTTCATCGGTTGACATTGAAAATTCTCATGAGGGCCCCCACAGTTTTCACAAAAAGGCTCATAGAAGATCACTTGTTGACATTGAAAAGTCTCATGTGGCCCTTGATTGTAACACGGTTCCGGATTATAGATAAACGGAACTTGAGGTGGACAATCGTGACCATAATGAGCATCGTTCCCACAAAACTCATAAGAATACGTCGGGGGTTATGGAGGTGGGTTAGGAGAATCATCCACAAAATTAAGATTAGAATCACAAATGAATGAATTTTCATCTCCAGAATAGCATGTCGGATGAAAACTTGGCAAAGTTTGTGGGAACTCATCAACGTTTTGATTGTAGCATGGTTCCGGATTAGAGATAATCAGAACTTTTGGTGGACAATTATAGCCATAATGAGCACCGTTCCCACAAGACTCACAAGTACATCGTTGACAAAAGATACCGTCTAACGAATCACCACACCCGTAACAACAATGGTGGTCAATATGCGGAGGACTTTGTGAAGAATTTTCACCGGGGTCCTGATTGAAGACGAATGGCTCTTTAGGTGCATTAACAACATTAGTTTTGTCATTGGATGACTCGGAAGTGTTTAGAAAGTCTTGGAAAGTTTCATCTTCATAACAAATTGTAGACCAAACTTCCTTCAATTTCTTTCGTAATAAAGCACATTGTCGACAATATAGACCATCAACCGGGTTTCCACACTTGGGAGAATTATGAGGCGGTCATTGAGACGAGTCGGGTGTTTTATTAGGATCACAAACAAACTTGTCTACGAAACCCCCTTTAGAACAACCACATGCTTTAGTGTACAAAGCTCCACAAGACGAACATTCTTTAATCGTGTAAATAGGATTCAAACGATAATTGAGTGACGCCATAAGAATTAAACATTATAGAGGGATAAGAAGAAGAATTAAATGGCAAAGAGGTTAAAGGAGATTATTTTTGGTTTTTTGAGTTTTTTAAACAACATATTTTATTAAAGGACAAAATGAAACCGAATAACTTAAACCAATAATCAACTTGCTTCACGGTAGCTCTCTAAAAGAAAAACTCACAAAGGAGCGGAGGAGCGGTAAAGCACGAAGCTATTAAAAATCTTCTCCTTTCGGTCGTAGTTCCTTGGAACAACCCTCCTTATACCCCTCTTATAGTTTGTTGATCTCTTAAAGGTGAGCCGTACTTCACAAGTGACACAAAGGCAAGTTTTAATCTTTTGTTTGGGAACTTATTATGATAATGCTCAAGTTGAGAGCATTATATTGATGATGGTTTTTATTCTTTATTAAAGACAATGTTTTTATGTTTTTGATTTTTCTTGTTTTTATCTTATAAATATACTAATAAAAGAAAATGAAAAATATTTTTGTATTTTTTATATTTTTAATAAAGAAGAAAATATTCACAAATGAAAATGATAACTTCACGGGGAAGGTTCTTCAAGGCATAACAAACTTCAACTCGATAATCGTACACACCTCCCCGGCAACGGCGCCAAAAATTGATTTCACCTTTTTAATACATATATAAATATATATAATATATAAATATATAATAATAAGGAGAAATATCAATAATAAGAGAGTGTAAGTATTCCGTGAGGCTTTTTAAGAAGAGTATTTACTTTTATCCAAAGCAAAAACCCTAAAAAACCTTCCCGGGTCGTGTCCCGACGAGGCGTGAATTGAAAATCGAGTATCGGTTTGGGGAACAATGCTTGAATAAACAAAAATTGATTTGGTTTTCTATTTCTACTAATAAAATGCAAAAACAAGTAAAAGAAACCCTAAAACGTAAGCAATTAAGGTGAAAAAACGAAGAAAAACGATAACGGGACCAAATCCCGTTCTTTAAAAAACCAAATTCTACAAATTTAACCCTACGAAAGCAAAATTAATTTTTAACAATCCTAAATGATAAAAGAAAATTTTGTAAAAAAGATTTATATTTTTCTGACTTTTATTTAATTTTTTATGAATTAAAAACAGTTTTAATATAAATTAAATATTAAAAATACTAAATGAATTTGAAAAAATCTGAAAAAATTATGAAAAATACTTCAAACAATGCTGGACCTAGAAAAAATAAAATGAGAACAGCAGCTTATCAAAATAAGCTGCTAATAAGCCGAAAAGTGCTTATAGCTTAAATGGGCTAAAAGGCCTTAAGAAATAAATTGTGAGAAGTATGACCAGATGGCCCTACTGGTGCTGATGGTATAGAGTGTGTGTGTTAAATACGTTGGCTAGTTAAAGGGGAGGTCACAGGTTCGACCCCTGTGACCTCTTCTTTTTTAAAAACATTTTTTTTATTATTCTTTTTCAAAACTTATAAAATAAACAAAATGATCCAACTTTAAAAAAGCAACTTTTTTTTCAAACTCAAAAATAAGCTAGAAATAAGCAAATCTAAATGACAGTTTAGCCTTTTTTAACCAAGTGACATAAAAGGAAAACTGTTTTGGCTTTTTAAACTAATAAGCTAACATGGAAACAAATAAGCTAAAAAGGAACACTTAACCACACCTAATAAGCACTAGGGACAGAAATTTAACAAACAAAATAAGCTGGAATACTCAAATGAGCAAATAAGCAGATTGCAATAAAAACAGTTTCAAAGGAAAAACAAGATACTTTTAAGCCAATTTGTAAAAGCCTTAATGGATCCTTATGACTTAAAGGCTTATATGCAGAGTGAGCTTATCCTATGAGCTTCAAGAATCAGCAAACAAAAAGTATTTTGAAACACATGAGCTATGAAAAAGCTAAATGAAAAGGCTATTTTAAGCAGATTGCACACTTTTTGGTTTTGTTTTTAAGAGACAACTTAGCTTTTTGCAGCCTTAAAATAAGCTAGTAAAAGAGGTTAAAAACACAAAATAAGCTAAAACATATTAAGATTGAACTACTAACTACTTGTGCAAGAAATTACAAGACCTAAAACAGATTTTTACTAACTTAAAAATAAGATTGAAAAAGTGGACTTTTTATACTTAAAAACTGACTTGACATATTTTGTGCCAAAACACAAATGACAAAAGACACTTTACCCAACTTGTTTCTACTGCATTTTGACAACCTGAACAACACTAAAATAACACTTAAAAGCTATTTTTAAAAGCATAATCAAATAAGCTACTATAATATGTTTTAAAACCACAGATTCATAACATGCCTACATAAAATCTTAAAATTTGTTTTTAAACATTAACTAATACCTAAAATAGATTAAGAGGCCTTTAAATTAGTAATCAAATCTCCCAAATGGGTCAAATGAGTCAAAACAGTACTAACAATGGTTAGTACTGTTCTTTGCCAAACACCCCTTTAAACTTATATTCATGATTTTGTTATGCCAGAAAACACCCCTTATATTCATGATTTTGAGCTTGATAACTTAAGATTTAGCACTAAAACCTTAAAGACCAGATAATTTTTAGCTTAATACAAACCTAATGAACAACTTTTAAACTACAAAAAGCCAGAATAACAAGATTAATCACTATGCTACTTATAAGCATAATTAAACAGATTTTATTGCCAAAGACTTGAAAACAATGATATTAAACTACAACTAGCATCAAAACATGATCAAACCACAATAATAAGACATATAAAGCAGAGATAAGCAATAATAAGCACAGTGATAAGCGAAAATAAGCCAAAAGCAATTTTTACAAAAAATTATAAAAATGAACTTACTGCCACTTTGCTTTTGGTTATGATTCAAGTGCTCCAAACCAGTTTCAAAACATTCCTAATGCTTCCCAAAAAGCTCTAACCCATGGCCATCCAGTACATACCATGCTCCATGATTTTGACAGATTTGTCAAAATTTTGTGATTTTGAGTAAAAAATAGGCTTAGGCTATATAAACTATTAAACAGTTTATATAACTTAAGTAAGACAACATAAGTAACTAGTAAAACAACTTTTGAGAATTTATAAAATAATTTTATAACATAAAATGCATTAATCTTGCAAACATAATTTAACTTAAAAACCTAAAAAATTTCATTAAACTTAAAAGAATACAAGACTTAAAAAAAGGTGCAATAAGCTGAAAGTAAACTAATATAAGCTTTAAAACTACTAACTAGATGCCTTTAGGGCTTACAATGAGTCCTATATTTATAAATAAAACTACCTAGGGGTCTTGGTCTTGTTTTCTTCTTCTTGTGCTTTCTTTGTGAGAGGAACCCTTGAAAAACCCTTGGTTGTGCTTTCTTGAACTAATCCCAGCCATCAAATCATCTTGGAGCTAGGTAATTGATCATTTCCATTGATTTGGTCAAAAGCCCTTGATGAATGGGAGTGAAGGGGATTGCCAAGGTGGATTTTTGGTATTGTGAAGTGGGGATAAGAGAAAATGACATTTTTGTTTTGGGGAGCAGGGTAGCAGGTTTTGGGGTGTAGGGTAGCAGGGATGATGAATAGTGCTAAAAGTTTAGCGGGAAAAGGGTTTGGATATTGTTTTGGGTTTCAGTTTGAAAGTTATAGGGGATTTGGCAGGAATGGCCCTTCATCTTGTATAAGCATATTTCACAGCTAGTCCTTGTGATGTAGATGTTTGGGGATTTAACAACTTCAGTCCCTAAAGTTGTATTGTTGTGTTACAACCACAATCCTTGCGGTGAAATATGTTTATGGGTTGGCAGAAATGGCCCCTCAGGTTGTATAAGGTTATAGGGTTTGGGCTTTTTGCTTTGTATAAATAGCTTAATGGGTTGACCCGACCCATTAGATGGGTGCGGGTAGGCCCATTAAGTATTTCTTGGTTTACGGCTTCGTTTTTGACTTTTGGCTTTGTCGGGTTGACTTTTTGGTTGACTTTTCATTTTTGTCCTTTAGTGAATATCTATTACCTGCACACTCATAAATTACAAAACACACAAATATAATGTCTTTTTGGTATATTTTGGTCATTTTAGGCACGTTTTTATAGGTAAATGGTATGTGTAATTAAGCACATTCCAGTGTAGCAAATCAGATTTTGGATAATGTGAAGAGTGCGTGAAAGTTTTCCAATGAAATAGAAGACCTTTAGTTAAACAAGTTCAAGGCTGCTGCCCACTTGAAGAAATTAACTTCTTTAAAGGGGTGTTTGGAATTGCATATTAAAAATGCTTATTGGGTTGTTTTGGATTGTCTTAAGGCATATTCAAGCTCATTTATCCATATCAAACCCAATCCAGAAAATAACCATTACCATTTCGTAAGATTATATATTTGAAATTCTTACCTAATAATCTTTTTATAGTCCACCTGATACACTTTCTGATGTATGTATGTATATATCTATAAAGCTGATAAATCTAATAATTAAATGATTTAGGGCCTTTTACGCGTACCAGGAAGACCAACTACAGCTTATGATGGTCAAGGTATGGCCTTATTTACGTATACAAGAGCATGGAAACTGTGACATCTATTCAGATTATGTTGGAGAATTTGTTTATTCCACATTTGGAAGTCACATTTGATCCAAAATCTCATTCACAACTTCACATACTCCTAATTAAGGTAAATTATACTCTTTTGTAACTAAACTCATTATCAAATATAATATTCATCGCAATTTTAATACTATCTTTATGATAGGTTGTTGTGCGTGACCTTGTGGACAATGAAAGCAACTTGAAAGGCGAACCACAAAGCATACGGCTACACTAGCTGAAGGGACAAATGACTTCAATCTTGTAAATGCTTATTATTCATATTATTGATATGAAAACTATATACTCTCAAGGTCTCAATTAGGTCAGTATTATATTTATCACCTTATAAATTTGTAAATATATATAAACTTAGCTTTAGTTTCTTCTCGCAGCTTCGAGAATTAAAAGGGATGCGAACAATTAGATTGAGGCCACACTGTGGAGAGGTGATTTTTTTATCAACTCCTCTACCGTTTTCCCTACATTTCATCTTTGTTGATTAAATTTATCTAGAATAGAGTGAGAACTTAGCTTCTCAAAATATTGGAGACGATCATGATAATGTAAAAATGCGTCGTGAAGAGAAAGTCATCGAGATTTTAGCTGATGATGATGGGATTAGGTCTAAGAACATGTAGAATAGTTGTTCATTTGACCCGTACAAGTTTCATTTGCATCTGCATCTTTTATGAAGGTAAATAGGTTTTATTCTCTTTTTTATAGTTTACACTTTAGTTTGTACTTACAAAGCATTGAGTACATTTGGGGCCTGTAATCTATATGTGGGACAAATACTAAGGATGATGTTACAGGACATGACTGAACATGTCAAATCTAGCTAATAACATGAAATATTTCATTAGAATTGAGGAAACATCTCGATCGAATATAATAAACACAAAAAATTATTGCTTTGAGACAATGCATATATTCTTCCTTGATTGACTTTAGAAACTATGTGCTCACGAAAATTATGCATTTACGCCGTATTGTGTGTATGAACATTTAAGCAATCTGGTTGGTTAGCAACCTAAAACAACTACATACAGATTTATTTACGTGTCTCATTATCCATTTTCAATCTCTTATCATCACACACCTCAAAATTTTCAAAATTCAGAGTCCAAATATACACCTTAAAAAGATTGATAAATATACAGGTTATAAATAAGATCGCATATACCTGTTTATGTTATTCGAGATTCAGTTGAATGAGACGATCTTCATAAAGTTACTAAGTTTATCTTCTTCTACCAATCAATATGTAATTTATTTGTTAAATATTGTGTTTTGACTAAACAAAAAAATGAAAAAAATTATCTGAAACTCTTGAGAAGCTGATGGAATCCTTTACACAAAAGAATTTACGGCAAGCGGCTGGAAGCCCAGATGAGGCAAAAGTATCAAATCCAAGTGTTACTGAACAATATGATCTCTTGTCCCCAAAACTTAGTGATTGGTCTCGAAGAGGGTCGGAGGACATGCTTGACTGTTTACCAGATGGTGATATAGATGACATGAAAGGCCTAGCATCATCCTTACCTTACAAAACGAGGTTTGGAACCAAGTCTAATCAAGGAATGACAACATCGTCTGCTGGTAGCATCACTCCTAGGTCGCCATTGTTGAAACCTAGGACAAGCCAGATAGACTTATTGTTGATAGGAAATGGTTCTTACTCGGAACATGATGATCTTCCACAGGCAGGTACATTAATAAAGGTTTTATTTTTTGTGTGTGTATAGTCAATGTTTTCTACTTTGTGTTGACTTAAGTTCTTAGTTAAGTTAAAATTAATTAGTATACATAATGTATCTTCATTATTTTGTAGAAATCTAGATGACTAGGATATCTATGTGAGAGTGCAGAACAATAAGAATACGTTTGAAGTATATGAATGTTTTTATAGCTGTATTGTATGCTAGATTAGAATAATAGAATAAACCATCTCCTAGGTGGCCAAGTCACGGTGTTCACGAAGTCCAAGAAGAGAGCTGGGTTCAAACCTCGATGGGTAAACATCTTAGGATGGCTAGGGAAAAGTATGGAAATGACCACGGAAATACTGTCCAGGCTGCGCACATCATAGCCAAAAAGGCTCGACTTCTCATGGTAGCCTAATTTATATCCGTTTACCCGTCTATATCAATTAACTGCTTTTCAAAATTTTATTTGCGTCTCTCCTGTTTTATCTTCTAGACCATGACAATTTAAAACGATGTTGGTTGAGATGGTTTGATGTGCTCTCTTGATTTATAAAATGTGAATGTTTTAGCTTTCCCATTTTAACTCCAAAGAGAGGGAAACACTTTTGTGATACATAAAAATCAAGTGGTTTCATTGGCTCAATCACTATTATGGACTGAAATACTACTCTTTTTGAGTAAAAATGTTCAGCCGCAGTTAAATAAAATTACTCTTTTAGTGAAAATCTTTGGGCTTAGATTTTGTAGAAGTGAAAAATACAAAAAAACCTAAAACACTTTAAAAATAGCTTTGCTTGAATGTGTGGTCAAATTTGCAAGCACCTTCCCCCTCCCCTGCCAATCATTTAGATTTTAAGACAAACCAGACTATTCATCGAGTATGACCTTGAGGCTGTTTTCTATAAATTTTTGACCTGATTTCTTCTTTAGCAAAATTTATTGTTTGACGTGTTTGAGAATCAATAGATCTTTTATCGAGTCTGCTTAACAGTTGTGCCTTTCTTCTTTGCTACAACTGGACAAAATATTAGGGAGAGTAACTGGTACAGCAGATCTGCTATCTAAAATAAATTTGTCAGCTGGTGGACGCCATGAACTTTCCAGAACAGAACTTTAGAAGATGTACCTTCATCAAAAGATGTGGTATGTTATAAGGTATGCTTTTCCCGACTATTGATCCATTGGATGCATTTTCATTATAATGTGTTTTGTACACTTTGTGTTTTATACTTTTATTAAACATAATTTTTGTTTGATGTGCTCTCTTGATTTATAAAATATGAATGTTTTAGCTTTCCCATTTTAACTCCAAAGAAAGGGAAAAACGTTTGTGATACATAAAAATCAAGTGGTTTCATTGGCTCAATCACTATTATGAACTGAAATACTACTCTTTTTGAGTAAAAATGTTCAGCCGAAGTTAAATAAAACTACTCTTTTAGTGAAAATCTTTAGGCTTGGATTTTGTAGAAGTGAAAAATACGACAAAAAACCTAAAACACTTTAAAAATAGCTTTTCTTGAATGTGTGGTCAAATTTGCAAGCACCTTCCCCCTCCCCTGCCGATCATTGAGATTTTAAGACAAACCAGACTATTCATCGAGTATGAACTCGAGGCTATTTTCTACACATTTTTGACCTGATTTCCTCTTTAGCAAAATTTATTGTTTGACGTGTTTGAGAATCAATAGATCTTTTGTCGAGTCTGCTTAACAGTTGTGCCTTTCTTCTTTGCTACAGCTGGACAAAATATTAGGGAGAGTAACTGGTACAGCAGATCCGCTATCTAAAATAAATTTGTCAGCTGGTGGACGCCATGCACTTCCAGAACAAAACTTTAGAAGATGTACCTTCATCAAAAGATGTGGTATGTTATAAAGTATACTTTTCCTGACTATTGACCCATTGGACGCATTTTCATTATAATGTGTTTTGTACACTTTGTGTTTTATACTTTTATTGAACAAAATTTTACAAATGTATAAAAATTAGTAAGCTACAAACTCATTAGGTATGCAAGTGTTCATAAGTTTGTTACAAATTAAATGTGCATAAAAGTTATGAACTCTCTGCGTGGTATGTACAAATGTCACTGATTAACCTGAATTTCACCTTCTAAACATGCAGGTACATCGAGCATAGGAAAGGAACGTAGCAGGCTGGCAACCATTAACTTTTGCTAAATATTATCAGCAGCTGATGAAGGTTATGATGGTAAAATTGTTCATGAGAAGTAGTAACTCAGAAGATTGTAGTTTGATTCGAAAAATTGTTCATATTCGATTTCGGTCCTCTACATTATTTTGGTAGGGTGGTCTCTACCAGCAACATAGTATATACAATCATTAGTTTTATTATTCATAAAACATGAAACTCTTTTTTTAGAAAGGCATAAAACATGAATCTCTAAATTATAAAACATCAAAACAAATGCTGCATGTATCGGGCTGCAAAGGTAAAGATGTTCTTACATTATTATGACATTAGAAGCTCTCTTGCATGTATGTGTAGCATTTTAAAAGTGTAGTTACAATAAGCTGTTAGAAGTAGTAATAAAGAGCCATAAAAAGCATCTGATGAAGGTAATAGCCACATGTATGGACCTGAAGCAAGGTAAAGATATCCTAGCTAGATAGGACATCAAAAGCTTTCTTGCAGAAATATGTGTCATATTAAAGAGCAGTTTCAATGGGACATTGAAAGTAGTCATTAGTAGACACACGAAGCAACTCATGAGACGATGATAGAGTGTAGGGAAGATGTGAAAGTAAGTTACATGGATCATGGTGCAACAAAGATGGAGAATCTTATATAACATGTAATATCAATTGTTTAAATCATAGAAGAATCTGTAAAGGTAACAAGGAAATAAAATAATATGAACATCATGTCGTGATGTAAAAAGAAATGTACTCAAAACAACATAAAGTATAAGGTTTCAGTTTTATTTGAAAGTGTTGGGCCAATTAAGTACCCAATTGTCTCTGCCTAGATTTAAACTGAAATTAGGCTAAGTATAGAAGACCCGCTGAGTGCAAAGCATCAAAGGGTAAACGAATACCCGTTGTATGCAAAGCATCAGAGGGTAACGAAAACCCGCTGAGTGCATAGCATCAGAGGGTAAGGAAGACCCGTTGAGTACATAGCATCAGAGGGTAATGAAGACCCTCTAAGTGCAAAACATCAGAGGGTAGTGAAGACCAGCTGAGTACACATCATCAGCTGATGATTAAAGGACTCGCTGATAGCACAGCTTCAGCGAGCAACCTCAGAGACATTCAAGTCAGAGACATCGTTAAGGAAGTCAAAGATCACTTGAAGACACTCGCCAGTTGAGATGGATATCAGATGGTATGTAGAAGGAATGCTCTGAAGGTTCTAAGGTGAATCAGAGGTGACAATACTCTGACGATCCTATTACCCTTTGAATAAGAGCAAGTGGAACTTGAGCGTGCCTCCTAAGTGTTTAGGCGAGAAATTACATAAAGATAAAGTATGTGCCAAATAGCTTTATGTAATTAACAATTACAAAAGTAATATGTTAGTGGATTGTTTAGGGAATGTTTTCTGGAAAAGCATGAGCACTCATCCACTAGGAATATGCCACGACATTCCAACCTAAACATTCACTAACTAATTCAAACACTATAAAAGGAGAAGGCGGGAAGGAGTAGAAGACATCGTTTATACTGTTGTTGTTTTTATTAAGTCTTTTACTCCTTCATAGAACATATAAGTTTACTTGTCTGCTTGTTTGAAGGGTAATCTTACATTGTCACTCAACGTGTGCGATCCATAGCACTTGTAATTCTTTGATTCTTATCAATAAAGTATTACACATTTGAAAAGTATTTATTTGTGTTATTTATCTTTGATAAGTGTTATAGTATCCTGTAGACGTATAATTTGGGACTTTCAATTGGTATCAGAGCAGATTGATTTATAAAACCTTTAGAATCTTGTTCTTTGTTTTAAAACAAATCAAGATCCAAACATGTCTGGTACTGTACCACCTATCCCACCACCTTTTGGAGCTAATACTGGTAATCCTAGTAGCCCCATTAGAGCTGGTAACCCAACAGACACCATCAACAATCCCACTACCACTAATGTAGTTCCGAATGTTGATGATAATCTACCTCAACTTCTTGATAGTAGAGGAGGATCTCATGTCACAAATGTCCCTGAGTTTGATGAAGATGATTTCTCTAGTTGGAAAGATAGGTTTTTAATCTACCTTGATGGCCTGGAACCATATCTTTTGGAAATACTATAAAATGGACCATTTGTGCCATTATCACCTTTGTCCACTTTTACAAATCCTTTACCCAAACCTCAGAATCAATGGTCACATGCTGACAGACGACTTGTTAATCAAGATAAGAGATTAAAAAGTATCCTTATTTCTTGTTTACCTACAAATGTTATGAAGTCTGTCATAAAATGTACCAGTGCCAAAGCCATTTGGACTGATCTTATCTTAACTCATGAAGGACCTTCTGAAACAAAAGACACTAAAATAACTGCCTTAAGACTCAAATTCAATGAATTCAAAGAACTTGAAGGAGAGAAAGTGAATGAAACATTCACTAGGCTAAGGAGTCTGCTAAATGATTTAGAAAACAATGGTGTTTCTATTCCTCAAGCTGAAGTTAATGCCACGTTTGTTAATAGCTTACCAAGAAAATGGTTAAGTATGAATCAAACACAGAGGGCCAACAACTCTATCAAAAATGATACTCTGGCAGCTCTGTATGGCAAGTATAACTATGAGGAAGGTCTGATTGATCAAATCTATAAGTCAGAGTCAACTAGATTCACTCTTCAGGGTTCAAAAGCCTTGATTTCTAACCCCTCTATGCAGGAGAGTGACTCTGACATTGAAGAAGATCATAGGAGCAGTAGTGAATTCATGGCTGACTTAAATGCTGAGTTTCATGAAAGAGCCCTACTTGCAAATCAAAGAAGATTCTACAAGAGGTCTGGAAGGGTAGGGTATCAAAAGAAACCTATAGACAAAGCAAATGAAACCTGTTTTGCCTATGGAAAATTGGGACACTTTCAAAAGGAATGCCCCACACTTAAAACTTCCACACCATCTTATCCTTGATCAAGCAAAACATCAACAAACCCAAATTTCACACAAACATAACACCCCGACACAATCAAATTATCAATAACAACCAAAAGGACTACAAAGTCAAATATAAAGGACTCAAAGCTGAAATAGCAGTCCTCACCAAAAAGATTAATGCTATGAACAAAGGGAAGAGTGAAAAAGGGTTAGTTGCTGAGTCATTTGGCTGGGATGAAGAGTCAGTGTCCTCTGATGATGAAAGTGTCACCACATTCAAGGCACTGATGGCTGTTGCTGATGAACCATCTGTTGGAAAGGCTGATGCTAGGTCAGGTCAATGGGTTGAAATCACCATGAGCAAGGATTACTTAAAGAGATCTGTATGGTATCTAGACAGTGGTTGTTCTAGACACATGACAAGGGTTAAACAATATCTGCACAGATATTCAAAAGAGTCAGGTCCCAAAGTGGTATTTGGAGATAACTCTTCAGGTGAAACTGAAGGATATGGCTCAATGAATTAAAATGATATCACATTCACCAAGGTTGCTTATGTGAATAGTTTAAAGCACAACTTGATAAGCATCAGTTAGCTATGTGATGCTAACTTCAAAGTTCTGTTTACAAAGACTCAGAGAACCATATTCAACCAAAACCAAAAAGTTGTTCTCATTTCCCCAAGAAGAAGAGATGTCTATGTCATAGATATGACATCATACAATGAAGAAAGCAATGCCTGTTTCTTTGCCAAAGCCTCTCCAAGTGTTAACTGGCTCTGGCATAAGAGACTGTCTCACCTCAACTTCAAAAACATAAACAAACTTGCAAAACAAAACCTTGTTGCTGGTCTTCCCTCTCTGACTTTCTCCAAAGACAAAATTTGTTTAGCCTGTGAGAAAGGGAAGCACCATAGAGCATCATTCAAAACTAAGAGATCATTTTCCATCAACAAGTGCTTATATCTCCTTCATATGGATTTGTTTGGACCTGTTAAACCTCAATCCATCAGCCACAACAAATACACCCTTGTCATTGTTGATGAGTACTCAAGGTACACTTGGGTGTTTTGTCTCAAGAAAAAGAGTGATGCAGCTGACTGTATCATCTCTTTTATAAGAAAGATGGAAAATATCAATGAAGTGAAGGTAAAGGAGCTGAGAAGTGATAATGGAACAGAATTCAAAAACTACAAGTTGGAAGAATTCTGTGATGAAAAGGGTATCTCTCAAAACTTCTCATCTCCTTGTACCCCTGAACAAAATGGTGTAGCTGAAAGAAGAAACATAACCTTAATTGAAGCAGCTAGAACTATGTTAAATAGTGCTAACCTCCCTAAACAGTTTTAGGGAGAAGCTGCCAATACTGCCTGCTACACTCAAAACAGATCCATCATAGTAAAAAGGCATGGGAAGATAGCCTATGATGTATTCAGAGGAAGGTCTCCAGATATCAGCTACTTCTATGTGTTTGGGTGTCCTGTTCATATTCATAACCACAGAGATCACCTTGGTAAGTTTGATGAAAAGGCTGATGATGGATTCTTTCTTGGCTACTCACCAGTGGCCAAAGCTTTCAGGGTATTCAACATCAGAAGACAAGAAATGGAAGAAACATATCATGTTACCTTCAGTGAAGATGATGAAGCAATCTATCAGATAAGTACAGAAGGTGATGCAATCAACTTCAATGAAATCAGATCCTTCCCTGATGATGAATTCCAAGAACCAAGGAGGAAAATAAACCAAGAAGCTGGCAACAATAAACACCTACCTTATGTTCCAGCTTATGATCCACTTTCCACTAACAACATCAGCATCCCTGAAAATCTCACCTCAGCTGACTCACATCATGCCTAGGACTTTGTCTCTCCCGAGGAACATGATGAGCTTCAACATGCCAATAATGATCAAGTCTCCATTGAACCTGATCATCTTGAATCAGCTGATACTCTTGAACATGCTGAAGTTCAAATCTCTGTTTTAAATGAACAGACCACTGAAGCCTCACCCTCACCATTAATTCTTTCACAAACCTCTGAACTCCCTGCACCTCAAGACAGATGGTCAAGAGATAGACACATAGAACTTGTAAACATCATTGGTAAACCTCTGGATGGTGTCACCACTAGAAGCAGAATCAGAGACTCTAAAGCTGCCTCAGCTCATGAATGTTTATATGTCAACTTTCTTTCTCAGATTGAACCAAAAAGACTAATTGAAGCTCTTAAAGAAGAAGGATGGATTATTTCTATGCAAGAGGAGTTGAACCAGTTTGAAAGAAACAAGGTATGGACTTTGGTTCCTTTACCAAATAGGAAAACCATTATTAGAACCAAGTGGATCTATAGGAACAAGATGGATGAATATGGGATTGTTATAAAGAACAAGGCAAGATTAGTTTCCCAAGGGTACATACAAGAAGAAGGGATAGACTATGATGAAACATTTGAACCTGTTGCAAGACTTGAAGCCATCAAGATCTTTCTTGCATATGCTGCTTACATAGGTTTTATGGTGTATCAAATGGATGTGAAGAGCACATTTCTGAATGGTAAATTCTCAGAGGAAGTGTATGTACAACAACCACCTGGATTTGAAAGCAGTGAATTTCCCAACCATGTGTGCAAGCTAGACAAAGCTCTCTATGGACTGAAACAAGCTCCTAGAGCATGGTATGAAACTCTTTCAAAATTTCTCACACATCACAAGTTTGTCAAAGGTACCATTGACAACACTCTTTTTTACTTATAAAACTAAGAGTGATGTCATAATAGTTCAGATATATGTGGATGATATCATTTTTGGGTCAACTAGTGATAAAATGAGCAAACAGTTTGCTAAACTAATGACCAAAAAGTATGAAATGAGTATGATGGGTGAATTAACTTATTTCTTGGGTTTCCAAATCAAACAAGATTTCAAAGGAATCTCTATTTGTCAAGAAAAATATGTTAAAGATTTGCTTAAAAAATTTGATCTAGCTGATAGTGCATCAGTGAAATGTCCCATGCTTCCACCTAACAATTTGGGCCCTGATGAATCATGGGTCTCTATCAATGAGACTATGTTCAGAGGCATGATTGGGTCTCTGATGTATCTAACAGCTAGCAGACTAGATATTCAATTCTCCACATGTCTCTATGCTAGGTACCAAGCTAACCCCAAGGAATCCCACCTTGTAGCTGTTAAAAGAATTTTTAGGTATCTGAAAGGAACTCCAAATCTAGGCCTCTTGTATCCAAAATAATCAGGCTTTAATCTCAAAGCTTATTCAGACTCAGACTACGCTGGATGCAACCTAGACAAGAAAAGTACTTCAGGAGGTTGTCAGATACTTGGTGGAAAGTTGGTATGTTGGAGTGCTAAGAAACAGAACTCTGTGGCAATGTCATCAGCTGAAGCTGAATATGTTGCCGCTGCTGGATGTTGTGCTCAAGTACTCTGGATCAAAAGTCAGCTGGCTGACTATGATTTTTATATAACAAGGTGCCTATATTCTGTGATAATACAAGTGCCATTGCCATTTCAAACAATCCAGTGTTACACTCCAGGACAAAACATATTGACATCAGGTATCATTTCATCAGAGACCACATTTTAAAAGGTGATATTAAGCTTCATTTTGTACCCACTGATTTGCAACTAGCTGACATTTTTACAAAACCTTTGGCTGAACCAAGTTTCACCAGACTAGTAGCTGAGTTGGGTATGCTTAATATCACATCAGAGGTCTCTGATAAAAAAAGGCATTAAATGATAATCTGAATTGAATATTAAATGTTTGTTTGAACTTAAATGTAACTAATCTAGTCAGAAGACAAACATTCTCTATATTTAATTCATATTAAATGCAAGCTGTTTCACACTTTATCGAAAAAAGAGGAATTTTACTGCGCACAATGAGTATGGGGACCTACGTCTATGATAGTTTTACCACTTGGCATTTAACACGGAACTCAAAAGGGTTATATTTTCAAAATATAACAAACTTAAGTGGTATATATATCCTCAAACCTTCTCACAAACACCTTACGCTCATAAATCATCAACCAAAATATCATTTTCATTCATCTCTCTTGAGCCATTTAAAAAAAACCCTAATTCTAAAAACAATCATGTCTACCACAAAATCACCATCTGGATCATCCACATCAGACTCATCCTCCAAACAAACTGAACAAACACTCACAGCAGCATCTAACGTTCACTTTGCGTTAGATGATGTTTACTTAGCCTTCAATAATGGTATTGCACTGTTACAATCAAAGATCCCTTTATACAAAGATCTACTTCTATTCCTTTCTAACAGTTGCATTTCAAAGGCTCTCACCATCCAACCTTCTGCTATGTATACCAAATACCTCAAGGAGTTTTGGTATACCGCAAAAGTAGAAAACAACAAAATCACCTTTTCACTTTCACATGTTAAGAAACCTCTTACCTTCGATCGTTATTTATTCTCATCCATCATTGGACTGGATTATGCTAAGGAATACGTTCCATTGCCAACACATGAAGAAGTTAAAGAAGGTCTGGCAACTCTTGGTCTCATAGATGACAAGAGACCAAAGTGGACATCTGATGAACTGTCTTAATCTTCTCCAATGAGAATCAGGTATTTTTCACCAACATGGAAGATATTAATGTTATACATTGTCAAGTGCCTAGGAGGAAACCAAGGATCACATGACCCGCTAAATGTTAATCAACAGATGATTGCATTTGCTTTATGCTGGGACATTAACATCAACATTGCAGGTATCTTATACAATGATCTTGTTGCAAAATTAACCATAGGTGGAAAGAAGGGAAGGGAGAAGAACATATGCTATGTTAGATATCTGTCAATCATCATGGAACATCTGCTGGGAGAAGATTATCTAAATAAAGATCTCAAACCAATGAAGCCTTATCAGATCACTGATATAACTTTTAAAGACTCCAGTATATCTGATGTTCCCTTGACCTCTCATATGCGCAAAGTTGCCAAACTGCCTAAGAAACCTTTGAAATCTCACTCAGAGGATGCAAACATTGAAGCATGTAAAGCCATGTCCTTGTCTAGGACCTTTGAGCTTCCTTCCTCAAAACTCATAGCAGAGACTGACAAGAAGAGAAGGCTGGAGAAAAACCCATCTTCAGCTGAACCCACTTCTTCACATATTGTCAAGATTTAAACTTCATCTTCACAAGCCTCTGATTCTCAGCATACTGATACATTAGAGGTCCCCGCTGATATCCACCAGAGTCTAGAAGCCTCCAAGTCAGCAGAGGAGCAGGATAGCCAGCCTAAGACTGCTGATACCAAAAAGGTACACAATATTTAAATATAAGGGGCACTGCAAGCAACCACACTCAAACTTCTTTAGGAGAGTGTGGTGAAGTTTAGGGCTACCCCGACCCATTAGAGAGTTAGAGTCTGCACTACTATTCCCATGTCTTCTGTACACTCTGAGTCTGCACCAGAGAATGATACACTGGGTTAATAACGCCCAATGTTGACTCTGAAAACTCTAGACTTTGCTATGATAGACCCATCTAGTGCATAAAAGTCAGACCTCTATATGACCTGAACTTCACTTAGACTCAGAGGTCTCCTAGACAATTAAAAGAATCCCAAGGTCTTAGACCTTTGAGGGGTCTGGATAATCATACCCAGACTTCTTAGGGACAGCGATTGGAGATCTTTCCCTACATTACAAACTCTCAAAAAGAATCCTAAAAGTCTTAGACTTTTGAGGGGTCTGGATAATCACACTCAGACTTCTTAGGGACAGCGATTGGCGACCATCAACATCACTACAAATTCATCTTTTTAACTAACAATTTTATGCAGGAACAAGAAAATAAAGATGATAAACACAGTGGTGATGAACTTGATGATGGTAATGAGTTTGTAGACCCTAGACTTCATTCTATAGGCGATGTTCCCCTGGAATCTCTAAATGCATCCACTAATGATAGCATTTATGACAAAGAATCAGAGATCAAGATTGTGAAGAGATTCAAGCCCATAATAAATGATGAAGAACCTCTGATTACAAAAGTGACTGAAGAACATCCAATCATGGAAGAGGAGTCTGACTTAGAGTCAATGCCTGGAGATGAAATCAGGTCAGTTTCTACATCTGATACATATGGGTATGAGGAAGATGATACTTATTCTCAACATGTAGAACTTTCCAAGTCTGAAGAAAGGGATGCTGATAAATTACTAGAAGAACTAGCTGATATGAATGGTTCTGCTGATAAGCCATCCCTATCTGATCAGCTTGATAATCTTAGCAAAGAAGTCAGTCAGCTCACTACTAAGGTACAATGTCTTGAATCCTCTTTTCTTCAATAGATGACTAACAAGTTGGAGGAAATTATTCCATCACTGGTAGCTGAGTCTCTCAAGAAGAACTTGCCCGAACTTATCTCAGAGAGTCTGAAGAATGTCAGTCCCCAGATAACAGCCGAATCTGTGAAAGAAATCATCAAGCCTATCAACAGAAAATTCAATGCTTTCAACAAATTAGAAGCTGCAAGATTTGTTAAATTGCATACGGGGCTCAGACAAGACTTAAAGAAGAAAGTAGGGATCTCTGTTCGTAAGGAGGTTCACAAAGACATGGATAATGTTAAGGGTAAGTTGGATTATTGCGCAATGAAAGTTGATCAAAACTCAGTCAATGTCCAAGACATGAAGACTCAGATGAGGGACATGGTTGCAATTCTTTATTCAGCATCAGTCTTTGCCAAGGCTAATGCTGAGGGGGAGAAGTAGGAGAAAAACAACCCAGAGTCCCTTAAGTCAGCAACAGATACAACGGAGGAGCACAAGCCAGATGTTAATGTAAAGGTTCAGGGGGAGGATCTCTCTGAAAATAAATCAGAGAGTGCTATGATCATTCATACTTCAGAGGAAAAGACATCAGAAGATGAACCACCCTCCAAAAGGCCTATGTTTGAAATACCAAGGGAAATCCTCTCTCTAACTCCTTTGAAGTCCATAATGCCATAACTTACAACTCCAATTGTCATTAACATGCCTAAGAATCAAGACTCCTCTACTCTCTCCAAACCAACTGACAAAGGAAAATCCATAGCCACTGAAGAAGATCCTACAAAAGCACTCATTCCTTTCCTAGAAGAAAGTGGATCATCTCCAAAGATTTTAGATCTTAAGTCCTTCAGCAGTGATGGAGGACTGATGACATTAGAGAATGCAAAAGCTCAGTTGGAAGAATTTAGAAGGATAGAGTTGTTGAAGGTTGAGAAAGAAAAGTCAGAGAGAGAACTGGCAAAACTACTGAATCCAGCAACTGTCAAAGCTCAAACACTCAAGTTAGCTGAGTATGAAGCAAAGAGGTCAAAGATGATCAAAGAATACAATGACTGCATCACTAAAATACTTGACCCTCTGCCAATTACGAAAATCAGCTATATAATCAACAGAAGTACCAAGGATGCCACCATGAGGATTACAAGGAACAATGATCCAACAACTCTCACTGTATATGAAAAATTTGCATTAAAGATGCTTGGATTAACAGAGTGGATTGAAGTGCATGCACTGGCATCTAAAGGTAAAAGTCAATCAAACAACTATCTGCTCTAAAGTCTGAAGGCAAAATTTCAGTGGGTATTAACTCAAGCTGGAAAGTTAGGCCTCAAGTCTCCATCTGAACTCTCAGACTACAGAATCACTCCTGTAGAAAGAAAAAGGAAAAGAATCTCTGGATTGGTCGATGAAGTATTTGTAACTAAAGACATCAGAGTGCCTAGAATGAAAAGGAACCTGATCCCTCCCCCTAGAGTTGTGCCAATTCAAGGTCTCGTCATAAGTGAACCTGAGTCTGGAATTTTCTTCATGAATAGGAACACTAACATAGGCTTCCAAAGGGAAAATGAGTTCCATCTGGCTCCTACTGAAGAACTAATTCGACTCCAGAGACAAATCAAAGTGGACTCAGATATTGATAAGGAGATGGTCTTAAAGATGAATTTTGCAATAGAGGCTAGGAGTGATTGTAATAAGGCTAAGGAAGTTGTAGAAAAGAACTTAGACATTTTAAGCTGATTGTAATCAATTAATAAAAGTATGTTATGTGTTCTTGTGTTATTATATGTAAGAAGAAGCCTTGACTCACTTACTATAATATTCCTTTACTTAGCATAATCTATATTTAAATAGGGAGAGATTGTTGGGCCAATTAAGTACCCAATTGTCTCTGCCTAGATTTAAACTAAAATTAGGCTAAGTATAGAAGACCCGCTGAGTGCAAAGCATCAGAGGGTAAATGAATACCTGCTGTATGCAAAGCATCAGAGGGTAACAAAGACCCGCTGAGTGCATAGCATCAGAGGGTAATGAAGACCCTCTGAGTGCAAAGCATCAGAGGGTAGTGAAGACCAGCTGAGTGCACAACATCAGCTGATGATTAAAGGACTCACTGATAGCACAGCTTCAGCGAGCAACCTCAGAGACATTCAAGTCAGAGACATCATCAAGGAAGTCGAAGATCACTTGAAGACATACTCGCCAGCTGAGATGGATATCAGATGGTAGGAAGGAGTAGAAGACATCGTTTATACTGTTGTTGTTTTTATTAAGTCTTTTACTCCTTCATAGAACATACAAGTTTACTTGTCTACTTGTTTGAAGGGTAATCTTACATTGTCACTCAATGTGTGCGATCCATAACACTTGTAATTCTTTGATTCTTATCAATAAAGTATTACACGTTTGAAAAGTATTTATTTGTGTTATTTATCTTTGATAAGTGTTATAGTATCCCGTAGACGTATAATTTGGGACTTTCAGAAAGACTCACATGTTAGATCTTATAATCAATATTAGATATACTATTTACATGTGGAGTAGTGAACTAATTGTGTAGAACATGAGAACCTAAAAGGTGACTTCACGTATGTATGTATGTTTATTCTTGAGATATATAGACGGGTTTGGGTTAAATCAGGTTGGGTCAGGTTGATCGACCAACACTTTTACTTTTTAATCATACAAATAGCTAATATTACATTATCATATAATAACTTTTTATTTTTTTATTTAAGCACATTATCTTATACGTAAATATTATTGGCTTTTGAGCTATGTCAAGAGTGTTTGTAGTTTGTACAACTTGAATAGCTTACATATATGTTCTAAATTTATGGTTGATAGAAGCAAATTCAATTGAGGTTAACTGAAGATCTTTGAATCTGTACAACTCAAAAAACGTTTGATATATAATTATAAAAATAAGCACTATTTAAAATGAGTTCGAGTGAGTGTTAGATCTAGCATTTTTTTTCAATTTTTATTTAAGCACCTTATCTTATACGTAAACATTATTGACTTGAGCTATTTCAAGAGTGTTTGTGTAACAACCCGAGTTTTAGGCCGACGATTATCTCGAGCCACGATTTATTTTCTACGATCGATATGAAATAATCGTTTTTCGTTTTGGGAGATTTGATAAAAATCATTTTTATTGGCTATTTCGCAAGCCGTGTTTCGAATTTCTATTTGTTTGAGCGTTTGAGAAAATTAAAAAATATATATATATTTTGCTCCATGAGCGTGATCATTTTATTTTAGTGTTTTATGGCTTTCTCCGAGTTTTTCTAAAAACCGTGTTTGAAGGTCGTGTTTTATGAGGTTTAATGTTTTAATAAATGTTACAAAGCAAAATTTGTGGGACGAGATAAAAATATTTACAAACGTGATTGACCCGAGCTTCGGCCGATTTTAAAATAAAAAAGAAAACGCTTTGTACTAACTTTGAAGGATTAATGAGAATAGAGGACTAAAATTGTCAAAGTTTCAAAGTTATTTTCTATAAATATAACACCTACACATACACTTATTTTTTTTTATCAAAAATTCACTCTCTTCCTCCCTCTCTTGAGCTACACGACCGGCCACCCAAACCCACACCATTTCTCGTCGATTTTCCAACATGCAAAATAATCCGATTACATATTATTGATCCTTGTATCAAGGCCTACAAATCCCACTATTAAAATCCCACATGCATTAAGTCTTAAAGAAGTTAGATTTTTGGTTAGTTCTTGAAGATTTCGAGTATACAAGGGTGTGTAAAATGGTTAGATTGTTGAGTTAAAGGTGTTAGTTTGATTGAGAAAATTGTTTGGTTTGGTTGTGTTTTGTAGCTGCGGGATCGAGTCCAAGGGGAAGCCGAAAATAATTTTGTATTGCTTGTAAGTATTTAATTTAAGTTATCGTAATGTTATTTTTATTTTGCATTGCGTTTCGATTATTGCATGTGATGGAATCTGAGTGAATCTTGCGCTAGACTAGATTAGAAATGATGTGGGATGATAAAAATAGGCTAGTTGATAGTATTTTGATGTTGTCAAAAGCCAAAAATGGCCGTTGAGAGTGTTTTCGAAAATGGAATTTCGAGCAGAATCTTGGGCTCGTATTTCGATGTTCGAAAATTTATGGAAACTGATTTTTGATGTTGAAATATGATAGAGTTCGTCCTAATGTACGTTTTGGTAATTCGAACATCCCGTAACTTTTAAAAACGAAGAAGTTATGGCCGATTGAAATTTGGAAAAATAAATATGTACACAATCAGCTCTTGGTAATTTTTGAAACTGTGCAGATTTTTAAATGGCCGTTTTGAGCACTTTCGAGTCCGTTTCGGCCTTCCGGCGAAACACGAAAGTTGCTCGGAATGACATGTTACTTTGCCGCTAGGCTCGCTAGTTTTTAAATCGAGTAATAACGGGTCAAAACCGAAGGTCAAAATCTGCGTTTTATTTTTAAAAGTCAAAGTTCCTGCAGAAATTTGCAGGGGCATTTTGGTCATTTTCTGTCGAGTTTCAGGTCTCGGCTAAAACTAAAAAGTTGTCCGGAATGTCGTTTTGCATAAAATCTCTTTAGAGTCTGAGACGTGAAAATGTGATTTAGCGGGTCAGATTTAAGTAAAAACCTATATATGTTAAAAAGTCAAACGTTGACTTTTTAAAAGTTAACCGGGTTAATACGAGACTTGTTGGGCTTCATAAAGATAATAAACACTATTATTATTACGATTATGATATTTTGGGTTTGAGGACCTTAAAGAACGAGGACGTTTCTAAAAATAGTAACTTTTTAAAAATAGAAAGTTTCCAATAAAGTGATACAACTTATGTTTGGAAAAAAGATAGTATCTAAAGTATACTAAGTGTTAGGATCTTGGTCGCGTAAGAGGATTTCTCATCACATGTGTATTTTATACGATTTCTATCGTTGCGATGTACGCATCATTCGATCGTACTTTATTATATAGTAACCGAGCGACATAATTATAGGTCGCGATCGAGTTCGTTATCGGTGACGTTTCGTGATTGATTGATTATTGATCGTGGTCTTCAATTAAGGTGAGTTCATAGCCTGGCTTTTGAACTATTTTAAATGTTTTATAAACCCGCGAGGGGGATACATGCATGTTTTGAAAAATAAAACACAAGTAACATTATGTGTACTTGTTGTTTGTTCTGAAAATTGAAACGCAAGTAGTTTTAAACGTACTTGTTGTTGCTTGCTCTATAAATTGAACATAAGCAGTTTTATACATGTTTGATGTTGTGGTTTGTTCTAAAAATAGAACGCAAGTGTTTTGAAATGATAATATGATTTCATTGTCATGAGTTTATGCCTTTTACTGTGTACTCGTTAATTACCGAGGAGGTGAACGCTAATGCATTAAATAGATCTATTGGGTTTGACAACCCTGTCCGAGGTATGAATCCGACGGTGAGCACCCTGTAACGGATATTTTGTGGTTAGTATTAGGGGAAGTGGCATACTTCCCGATCATGATTTCGTCATACGGGATAAATGTGTTAAGTTTCGGTACACGAGCTCATGAAAGTTGGAAAAGTGGTGTGGCTTGCCTAGCTAGCAAGTCATACATGATTTTGATGGAACCAAACTACGTTCTAAGGTTATAAATATTTTGTGGAATCAATATGTGTTCTAATAGTTACTTGAAAACTCTATGAATTCACTCAACCATTGTGTTGACGTTTTTAAGCATGTATCTCAGGTTTAGGTGCTTGTGATGGCTTGGATGGGACGGAACGCGGATATCAAGGATTGGAACTAGGAGAAAATTTTGTACATTCGATAAAAGAAAATTTTTAAGAAAACGAGTCGTGATGTGACTCACTAGAAATATACTTTTTAAACTGGTTTGGGACCTTGTAACTCTGATCTTCTTTTTAAATAAACCGAATATGATTTTATTATATAAACGTTTATTTTGAAGTCGTTTGTTGTGACTCGTGTGCATATATTATGAAGTAGCACCCCAATGTAACATTTCGATGCATTGTAAATTTGAGGGTGTTACAGTTTGTAGTTTGTACAACTTGAATAGCTTACAAATATGTTCTAAATTTATGGCTAATAGAAGCAAACTCGAATCGTTAACTAAAGATCCTTGAAGTTGTACTAAAAAGCGTTTGATATATAATAGAAAAATAAACACTATTTAAAATAAGTTCGAGTGGATGTTATATCTAATAAAATTTTGCAAGTGCTGAACTCGGCCAGTTTTGATGGGGTGCTCACTTTGGTTATTCTGATGTCTTATTGTGTCATGTGGTTGAGTTTCAAGTACCAAGAAGCATTTGAGTATCAAATATAATTTCTTCGTTTGTATACTATTTTTAGGTGGTTCTAATGGTCATGTATTTAGTTATATGAGATCATTAGGTAGTTTTCTTATACTTTATTCTTATAGATACTTTAGTAACTCTTTCTTTCTCATATCAAATGAAACATTCATTTTTTTCTTTTTTTATGCGTTCAATAAACTATTTCGTATGTTTACAATTGATTTATCTTTATTTAATATTTGGTACACG
>BQNB010080701.1:10000-29850 GCA_026074375.1 Tanacetum coccineum
GTAATGTTTATAAAAATGTTTACAACATTTTATAAAAGTGTGAGGTTGAATAAAAATTTCCTTTGATCATAAAATGCATTAAGCATTTATTTATTCATACCTTGAAGTGATATAAATTTCGAAATGAAAATTTACTACTAATTACTTGTTTACGTTTAATTTTACATTGAACGTTTTTATATTTTGTGATTATCAAAACGTAAAGATATGAAAAATATTAGTAATGTTTTTAGACATTATATTTTATCAACAATCTCCCCCTTTTTGATGATTACAAAATTTAAACTCATTAAATGTAAAATTATTTTTAAACAAGTATTTAGTGAGTTTCATGTCATTTCTCCCCCTTTTTGTAGAATCAAAAAGACATCGTCGAGAATTGCTAGTTAAATCGACGGAATAAATGCTCCCCCTTGATGTGTGCTCCCCCTCGTTCGAGGGCACCAAGGAATCGAGCTATGGTTTCTTGGCTACAAAAACGAGTTAGAACAATACAAATATTTCTAACATGTAGCAAGAAGGAAGGAAAAATATGACAAGTGCAAGCAAACATCAAAGCAACATATACTTCATTCATTTAGGACAATGTGTGTGAACAACACACAAGCATACATAAATAGAAAAACAAATATGCTTTAGAAGCATATTAATACATAAAGAAAAATCCTAAATAGCCATAGAAGGATTTTTTGACTTGCTTGCGACACAAAAGGGTTTGACGATTATTTGGAGGCATATTACGAGATTAGTTGGTTGGAGAGTTTGGAGTGGAGGCGGTTGTGGAGGGATAATCTCTTTGAACTCTAGGTGGTGGATGAGGTCGAGTGAGGAGGAATTCAATCCAATTGATATCCTCACTTAAAGCAAGGAATTGTTTTTGGGTGAAAATGCAACAAGGGCAATACCCAACATGGGTTTCAACTTGGTTAATGTTGAGGGTGTGTGGTAGGTTTCGAGAATAAGGTAATGAGGGAATGTTGTTTTGTTGTTGAGATAGATGCATGACTAAGAGGTTTGATAGGTCTTGTAGTTGATTAATGTCATCATATAGGTTCTGTAGATTGCATCTTGTAAATGATGTTGCACGAATGAATTAAGAAGCTTGTGATAAAATATAAAAGATGAAATAGGTATGGTGAAGATATCCTCCTGTTTGGACACATGAGATGATCCAACACTACTGATTAAGTAATCTAGCTGTAATTTCAGAGTCTTTCTTTTAGTTAGCATCATAATGGTATCTTTTAAGCATTTCATGAGTTGTGGTACTTTATCCATCCTAATTTCTTTCTTTTAGTTAGCATCATAATGGTATCTTATTCTCATCATATTAAATTGTAGTGCAATCAACAACAAGGTGACTCGGATTCCGGTTATTATGTCATCATATGGATGTATGATTTTATGAATTCTCATCAGCTTCACTTTCCTATAACAGTACGTATCCGGTAGCTATTTTTGACTTTTTTCTCTTTCTATATTGGATATATATAACTTACAGATTTTTAAATCTTTCAACATGTAGATGTCATGGACTTATCGATGCCAGCTTGTTGAAAACGATATCAATCGAACCATGGAGCAGTGGCATACCATGTGTCCTATTTGATTATGAATGAAGTGCTTGTTTTTGGAAATGGGATAAGTTCTTGTTAGATACACATTATCAGCTCGTGGTTTAGTTAATTTAGAGGCCGTTGGGATTGTTGTTTAGTTTGAATGATGTTTAGATTTCTGTTTGAATTAGACTATGGATTTCTATTTAAATTAGCAGCATTGTGTATTTTGCTTATCAACTGCTTATTACTGTGAAAAATAACTGCTTATTTTGGGAAAGAAATGCTTGTTGTAGGTTTTTTTTTCTTCTTTCAAATATGACTTTAAGACCCTCCAAAAACAAGTCTTTTGGATCGGTTTGGGCACCGGTCTAAATTACTACTATTTTGCAAAAAGTCTTTTAGACCTGCTAAAAAGTAAGTCTTTTGAACCGATTGTAAGACCAGTCTAAATAACAAGTTTTTTGAACCGGTGCACCCACCGGTCTATAAGCCAGATATCCTTTTGGACCTCCCCTCATTTAGACCCCTTGAATCACCGGTCTAAAAATTGTTTTTAACCAGTTCAAAAGCTAGTTTTTGTAGTAGTGTTATTTCTTTCTTTGGTGTTTGCATAAGATTTGTATCAACAACATTTGGTTTTTGTTTTTTGCAACAATGTTCTTCCTCCTACTTCTTAGTTGGAATCATTTATGCTGGTTCCCATTCTGGTTCTTCTACATTAAGTTATTATATAGTTTTTCCTCATTTACAAATTGACTTGAGACATTAATGAATGGTATATGATCGTTCCGTTCCATGCATGTGTGTGCTGCTTGTATATAGCCCAAAGATTTGGATTTCTTTTTAAGATTTTCAAGTTTTTTTTATTTCATTGATAAGCTATTCGTCCGATCCAGTTTCTTGTCGGAACATTTATTTGAAGTGTTAGGAATGTACACATAATCTGTGTGTTGAGTTGCCGGATATGATTTTGCATTGATTTGTATTCCACCAAGAAACTTGAGCCAGAGTTTGATATGGTTGATACTGGTTGTCTAATGGTCTAACTATCTCATTAGAGGTGGCAAAATAGGTGGGTTGGATCGGGTTTGGGCACGGGTCTAGATGGTTTTGGTCTAGATAGGTCTTCTAGAAACATGGGTCTAGATGGGTTTTGGTAACTTAAAAAAAGTTTTTTTGACCAACAATGATCTATGTACTAATCCAAGTTATTCATAATCCGTTTTTATACGTTTTTGTACGTTTTCTACATTTTCTTCTGTTTTCGTCTGTTTTCGAACGTTTTCGTACGTTTTGAACGTTTTCGTCCATTTTTGACTGTTTCCGACCTTTTTCGACCGTTTGCGTACATTTTTGAATGGTTTTGAACGTTTTTGTACGTTTATAAATGTTATTATACGTTTTTGTTCGTTTTTGATCGTTTTAGTATATTTTCGTCCGTTTTTATACGTTTTCGACCGCTTTCGTCTATTTTTGAACGTTTTCGTCCGTATTCGTACGTTTTTAAACGTTGTTGTCCGTTTACGTACATTTTTTAAACGTTATTATACGTTTTTGTTCGTTTTCATACGCTTTCAACCGTTTTAAGTAACGTTTCATCCGTTTTTCAGTCCTTTTTGTCGGTTTCGTACGTTTTCACATACCTATTATTATAATTTTGTAACGTTTTAAATAACATATAACAATGTATAGATAACGTATAAGACGTCTGAAACGTATTTAAACGTACGCAAACGGAAAAAAACAGTATGAAACATATTGAAAATTGGACAAAAAAACGTACGGATAACATTAGAAATAAAGTAAGAAAATGAGACAAAAAACGAGCGAAAACGGACAAAAAACGTACGAAAACAGACATAAACGAACGAAAACGTACAAAAACGGACGAAAATGAACAAAATCTATGAAAACATACAAAGACGAACGAAAACAGGCGAAAAACGAAACGGAAAACGAATGAAACCGGACGGAAATGGAAGAAAACGAACGAAAACCTTCGAAAACATAAAAAAACGAACTAAACGACCGAAGACATACGAAAATGCACGAAAACGTACAAAAACGTATAAAACAGTCAAAACGGACGAAAATGTAAGAAAACGAACGAAAACGGATTACAATGGACTAAACATAAGAAAACGTACGTAAACGGACAAAAATGTTCAAAAACATACGAAAACGTATAAAAAGGATGAAAATTGTAACACCCCAAAACCGGTTTTTAGGTATTTTATTACAATAATGTGATAGAATGAGTTTGACTATGACTTTTACAAGTTTGAAGACGTTATGTGATTGGTTAGTCAACCCGGTAGTCAAACTATAAGTATAAGTATTATGTAAATGGTTTTAGAAAATACCATGTGTCTCAAATATAAAAGATATAGACTTAAAGGACTAACTTGTTAAGAGGTAAACGAGTTGTATAAGTTAATGTGGCCAAATAGGAAGGAAAAGTACTTGAGGGCCATTCTTGCCAAATGGTGAAACCCTGCAATCATAAATATCTGAACTTCATAAAGTTCCAGTTTTTATAAAGGTATGGTGTAATGAGTGTGTCGACAATAGAGGATAAGAAAAGAAGAGGGAACAAAGAAAAGGAATTGCTATGAATGATTTGAAGGTGAATTGAAGGTCCCAAATCAAGATATAACCTTATACAAATGGATCCCTACCAGGTAAGCAATCTCTAAATTAAAAATTATGAATTAGGGTTCAATTACCCAATTTGAGGGTTTTGGGTAATTGATATTCTAAAGCAAGAATTAAGATGTTTAATAATGAGGGTTAAGGTTAATTGAAGATTAAGTGTAAGAAATAGGGGTTTGTTTCATCAATATGATTAAGAAATGATCATATTATAGTTAAGGATGGAATTTGGGTAAGTATAATGGTTGAATAAACCCATGTTAATGATATTTCATTGAAATATAAAAGTGATGGAATGGATTTGATAAAAACAAGTAAGTATGAGAGATGATGATGTACATGGTTATGGCTAAGGAAGCCAAGGTAAGTAATATGGTATTAATTTGTTATAACAGTTTATCATATTATGTATCATATGTTAGTTGTGTTAATGTGTTGGAAGGATTGATTTAAGAGACTTAAGCAAGGTATAAGAGCTATACTAGTTAAGCAAACTAGCTAAGGTAATTGCTTACTTAGTTAGGGAATGAGATGGATTGATGATTATTGTTATTGAAATAATGGTTTATGAGTTATTAATGAAAGTATAGATTTACAAACTTGTGGATTTTGATGTGAGGAATGTGTAATGTTTGTATGATAAAATTGTATTGATGATATGCTATTGCCTATTACTTAATAAAAGAAAGCTTACGTATTTAAGTTGAAATGCTTTGTAGGTTCAAGTGAAGAAGGTAATGTGTGGATTAAGTCATAGGTGTGGAAGTACTTGTCGATATTAGACAAGTAGTTAAGGTAGATGTCGAGCTTGAATCAAAGTTGAACCCCCATAAGTCTTAATGGTTTGTTAATGAATGTTGTCAAATGTCAAGTGTCATGTAAACATGAATGTAAATACGGTAAAGTCATTGGTTTAGTTTGGTTGTTAAAGTCCTATAGTATAGAGGTCAAAACGAGGTGTTTGTTAACCCCGTAAAGTATATGTTTTTGGGTCATTTAGACCACAAACCGCTTTTGGTAAATGATGTATTATTATAATTTTAATGAATTCCCTGGAGAGAATTCGTTATGTCAATGTTCAGGAAGTTTAGCTTTCTGTAATAAAGCGTCAAAATGAGTTATATTTGGAGTGTGTACAGGTGAAAGGATCCACCCGGCTTTCGCCAGCCGCCCCACAGGCTATCCAGCCGCCTGGCAGGATTGTCCCTGCAGCTTTTGCTAAATTTTTGTTTTTGTCATAAAAAACCAAACTTGTAAAGGATTAAAATGAGTCCTTTATATCTTTGAAAAGCTAATAGAGTCTACTTTATGTAATGATACTTTCAAGGGTCCAATTGTAAGGCATTTTGATCAGTTTATTAAGGAATGACACAAGGTCATTCCCGGTGTGGAAAGGGGCATTTCAACTTGGTGTCAGAGCTTCGGTCTAAGAGCAGTAGGTTTCCACTATAGGTTGCCTAAAATTAGACCATGTTGGGATTAAAAGACTTCAAGATGATTCTTAAAATTACTACTGCTCAGGTATATATTAGTGCTGTCAAGCATAACTTAGTGCTGCTGTTAATACTAATGAAAATTATGCTAAGTAGTTAGTACTGGTAGTATAAAAGTCACTACTGCTAGTTACTACTGTTAGTATCATTAGTACTGTTAGTATAAAGTTACTGCTGCTAGTAGAAGTTAAGACTGCTCAGAGATGAAGACTAAAAATATACTAAGTAGTTACTGCTGCTAGTACTAAAGTTAGTACTGCTAGTATATGTTAGTACTGCTAGAGTAAATTTCTAAGTAGTTAATGCTGCTTGTGCTCAGTTACAACTGCTGAGTAATTACAACTACTGGAAGGATTAATGCTGTCAAAGATGAGATCAAAGACATATCAGAGAAGAGATAAAGGTTGATTGAAGAACAAGAATACTTATGAAGATAAGTATCAATTATTTGTAAAGAAGATATGTATAAACTTAAGAGATTATGTTTACTTATAGAAAAGATCATAATCACTTGACACGTTTTGTAAGCCCATTAGGGTTTCCTTAGTGTATAAAAGGAACCCTACGGCATAGATCTAGATATTAGTTTTTCACATAGTTTTCATATTAGTATTTTGCATAGCAATCATAGTTAGTATTCATAGCTATTTTGTAATTCAAAATAGTATTCAATATATTGAAAGTTTAGTAAAGATCTTGTTTTTACTATTTCATTATTCTTCTTAGTATTGCAAACTAGATTTCGCATAGTTTGTGATATTCTCAATCTTAGTTTCTACTATAATTGTTTTGGATCTATCCAATATAACTAAGCTTTAACAAGCTAAGTAAGATCTGTTGTTAGGAAAATATTGTAAACAGACTTAATACTGTTAGTATTAAAGTTAAGTCTGTTAGTCATAGTTAGTACTGATAGCTGACATAGTAGTACAATTAGCTATAGGAAGTTTAGGTCTGGTAAACAGATCTCTGAATGAGCCTTTTAGTCCTTTGAATAAATCCAAAGATACTATGAGAGACAATAACCGTGAATACAAATATTGACGCGGAATATCAATATCTATACCAAGATGAACACAAGAACAAAATACTAAACTTGATATTACTATTACTATTTGATTGTGAATGCTCAATCAACTGATATGTTTTCAATACTATTCTACGTTCCTTTTATAAGCATAAGGAACCCTAAACGCGTTAAGAGATAATACTTATCTCTTCCTATATTAACGCTAAGAGATAACTATTACTATAATTACAACCAGACTTAACATTCTGACCCAGCAGTATTAACTTTAATACTGCCAGACTTAAGTTAATGCTGGCAGACTTAACTTGCTCTACCAGACTTAACTTCTACTACTAACAGTACTAACTATTTTCTATCAGTACTAACTATAACTAACAGACTTAACTTTAATACTAACAGTATTAAGTCTGTTTACAATATTTTCCTAACAGATTTTTCTGGAAGAGTAACACCCCTGTTTGCAACAACGAGGGTTTAGGCTACTCAAAATGAGGGTGTAGATTCAGGCATTCCTACTGATTCTCAACAGACACCTATTACTACTCAACCATCATCCTCTAGACCTTAGAAGAAGCAGTCTAGGAGGAAACAGAGGAAGGAAACTGAAGTTCCTCAAGATGAGACACATCATGATGACAGTGTTCCTATACCTTCCAATGATCTAGTTCTTAGTGGTGAGGATAGAATGCAACTAACAGAATTGATGATTTTGTGTACCAACTTACAAAAATAGGTTCTTGATTTGGAGAAGGCAAAGGATACTCAAGCAAAGGAGATTGCTGGTTTAAAGAAGAGGGCCTAAAAGTTGGAAAGGAAAAAGAAATCAAGAACTACAGGGTTACAAAGATTAAGGAAAGTTGGTGAATCTAGTAGGGTTGAATCCTCTGAGGATATGGAGAGTTTGGGTGCTCAAGAAGATGCATCCAAATAGAAAAGGATAAAAATTGTTGATGAGATGATGCAGAAATGTTTGATATAGATGATCTTCATGATGATGAGGTGATTGTGGATATGGTAGTTGGTGAGAAACAAGAGAAGAGTGCAAAAATTAATGAAAGAGAGGTTAGTACTGGTGTTGAAGATAGTGATGCCCCTACAATCCTAGTTGCTACTGCTGATGAAGGAGTTTCTGCTGCCAAGATTGATGAAATTACTCCTACCAATGCTCCAACAACAGTTATTGATGAACTAACTTTGGCTCAAACTATTATTGAAATCAAAGCAGCTAAACCGAAAGCTGTTACTATTGCTGCTACAACAACAACTACAAGACCCAAGGCTAGAGGAGTTGTAGTTTAAGAGCTAAGTGAATTCAGAACAACAACATCATCTCCACAAGCATCACAACCTTCAAAGACTAAGGACAAAGGCAAAGCAATAATGATTGAGCCTGAAGTACCTTTGAAAAGGAAAGATCAAGTTGCTCTTGATGAAGAAATGGCAAGAAATCTTGAAGCTCAGCTGCAAGCTAAACTTATAGAAGAAGTGAAGATGGCAAGGAAAAAGGAAGAAGAAGCCAACATAGCTTTGATTGAATCATAGGAAAATACACAAGCTATGATGGAGGCTGATACATTGCTAGCTAAGAGACTCCAAACAAGAGAGCAAGAGGAGTTGACAGATGAGGAAAAGGCAAAAGTATTTATGGAATTCATAGAGAGGAGAAGAAAACATTTTGCTGTATTAAGAGAACAAGAAAAGATAAATAAACCTCCTACCAAGGCACAAAAGAGAAATCAAATGTTTGTCTATCTTAAGCATATGGGTGGATATAAACACAATCAGCTAAAGGGCAGAAGCTATGATGAAATCCACAAGGTGTTTGACAAGGAGATAAAGAGAGTAAATTCTTTTGTGGCTATGAATTCAGAAGCTCAAGAAATCAGTGGAAAGAAGGATGAAAGCAGTTCTAAGAAGACAAAAATTGCACAAGATAGTAGTGCAAAGAGAGCAGGAGATAAACTGGAATCTGATGAGTCTAAGAAGCAAAAGACTGATGAGAATGAAGAAGTTGAAGAAGATAATGAAGCTGAGCTGAAAATGCATATGGTGATAGTCAAAGATGATGATATAGCAGTTGATGTTATTCCACTTGCTACCAAACCACCAGTAATTGTTGAATACAAGATTATTAAAGAAGGAATAATAGGACATTATCAATTGATAAGAGCTGATGGAAGTTCCAAGAGATATTCTTCTATGATTAGGATGCTTCAGGGTATTGACAGAGAAGACTTGGAGACTCTTTGGAAATTGGTCAAAACAAAGCATGGTGATACAAGTCCTGAAGATGAACATGAAAGAGTGTTGTGTGGTGATTTAAAAGTCATGTTTGAACCAGACATAAAGAGTGATGTATGGAGAAATCTACAAGGATACAAAGTGACTATTTGGAAGTTGTATGATTCATGTGGAGTGCACTTTGTAAGGTTTGGAAATGTGCACATCTTTATGTTAGTTGAAAAGAGATATCCCCTCACACCAATAACAATCACAAATATGCTAAACAAGAAACTTCAAGCTGACTATTGGAATGAGATGTGCTATCAATTACTTAAGCTAATGGTAAAACAACAAAAGGGTCAATAAAAGGTTTGAATGCATCTTCCTGATAGTGATGAGGGCTTTTACCAAAGAAACTTAAAGATTCATATGATGAAAAACAAGTTTAGGGGAGGATTGTTGGGACTTAAAGACTTCAAGATGATTCTTAGAGTTACTGCTGCTCAGGTATACATTAGTGCTGTCAAGCATAACTTAGTACTGTTGGTGATACTAATGAAAATTATGCTAAGTAGTTAGTACTGGTAGTATAAAGTTACTACTGCTAGTTACTACTGTTAGTATAAGTTAGTACTGTTAGTATAAAGTTACTACTGTTAGTTGAAGTTAAGACTGCTCAGAGTTAAAGACTGAAATATAAGCTAAGTAGTTAGTGCTGCAGGCTCTAGGGCATTAGTTGAGATACAAGTTTTCATAGTTGTCAAGTCGATTTAGAAAAGCTTCAAGGTTGTAAACCCTAGTACTAGTGAAGAGTTCTAATAATATTGGAGCGTTTTGGTTATATCTTTGTCCATTCACAATTATTGTTCTATCATTATACTTCTAGATATTAAGGTGTAGATTTTGCATACACTTTAGTATACATACAAAGTTTCTACAACAAGTTATTTTGGATTTATCCAAGGTAATTTAACCTTATACAAGCTAAGGAATCAATCAAGGATTGGGATCAACACACTTTGTCCATTGATGTGTCAAGGCTTTGTTGCGAAGTTGGCACCTTAAAGGGCCTATGTACTGAGTTTATTCATAATATTTCCAAACTTGAAGCCAATCTTGAGAATGCTAGGAATAACCTGGATGTCAAAGGTTCCCAACTTGTTTGTGCTCTCCGTTTTGAAAGCTTGAAACTATCTATAGAGTTAGAAGTTCTTAAAGTGTCTTTACATGCCTCAAGGTCTTCGAAAAAGGTTCTTGAGGAAGATTCCAAACTCCTTCGTTAGAAGTGTAGAGGCTTCAAGGAGAAGGAAGATGTTTTCCTTGCTAAAAACTCTAGCCTACGCGGTAAGATTGATGTGCTCCATGAAAAGTTATATTTTTCGAACCAAAAGTGTGTTTTTCTTATAAAGGATTTCTTTGCTCACGCCATTTGTAAGCTTCTTTCAAGTGAACAGTTTAGTGTTGTTCTTGCTGATTTGCAGAGTAAGGCCATGTTGTTGGGAATGCTTTAGGCTCTTAACTATGTTCTTAGCTTAGGTGATCTTGGTGATTGGAAGATATGGAAGATTATGAACCTGAGGCTAGAAAACTTTATGACTAGGTTGTGGATGCTTTCTATTTGACCAAGTTTCCATATGTTGAGTCCCTGATCGAATACTCTAACATGTCCTTGGAAGTGTTAAAAGGCTTTTTTGGGTAAAGGGTTTCCCTTGAAATGTTATTGCTCTAAAAAAGATTTAGTACAATAGATATGGGTGATCCACATCTTGCGGTTCATGGCCAAAACTGTCTTATACGGAAGGTACACGTTTATCTATATTTACAAATGGACATCAAACTATGCTCCAAATAATCTCTTTTCATTCGACACCGGATTTACTCCCACACATGTTGCTTAATGTTGCTCGGGCGCTTCGATCTGAGTAAATGTTCCTTTTCATTAGCCCTTATTGTGAAGCTCTTTTAATCTTTTGTGTTTTAAGCATTTGTGATGCTTTTATGAAAAATGTTGCTTCTGTGATTATGGTTTCTTTGACGATCTAATGTTTGTAATTCTGGTTATTTGTTCACCCCAAGACATCTTTTCCTTTAAGTATGACACCCCTTTTGGTGCCCTTTATCTTCGCAGGTTACGTACCACTAAATGGTTTTGTCCACCTACTTTTATGTTTATATGTTGTGCTTACCATTTATGATTGTTCTTTTTTTAGTCGTGTTCCCTTTTATTAGGTTTGGCTTTTCGAAGTTCGAGTGCGCCTTTGTTTGCAGATGTCTCTTGTGACTGCATATTTAGCTTGTTTTGTATTCTACTATCCACTCAAGAACAAAATTTTTGTTGCTCGAAATGCTGAGTTCTTTGAGAATAGTCTCAAATTACAAGAAGCAAGTGGGAGGAATGTAGATCTTGAACTAATTCAAGAAGATGATATACAACCTTCTTAAAATACTAGCGAACAACACAATGAGGTCGATCATATGGATGTCAAGCCCCAAAGTGTGATAACTCCCATTCATAGAACCGAAAGGATATCTCAAGAACCTAATCGGTATGGTTTCTATGTCGATTCTAAGAAGCATGAATTAGGGGATCTTAATGAACCTCCTATTATAAAGCTTCATTGTCAGCTCCCGAATCTAATAAATAGGTTAAGGCTATGAATGCGAAAATGAAATCTATAAGAGATAACCAAGTATTGCGTTTGGTTGATCTTCCTCCCAATGGTCAAACTTTTGGGAGTAAATGGCTTTTCAAGAAAAATACCGATATGGAAGGCAATGTACACACTTTTAAAGCTCGTCTTGTTGTAAAAGGTTACACCCAAACCTATGGGGTAGATTATAGGGAAACATTCTCTTTTGTTGCAGACATTAGAGCTATATGGATTCTTTTAGCTATAGTCGCATACTGTGACAATGAGATTTGGCAAATAGATGTCAAAATCATCTTCTTGAATTGACACCTAAGCGAGGATGCATATATAGAGCAGCCTAAAGGGGTTGTGGATACAAAACATCCCAGCAAAGCATGCAAGCTACAATGATCTATTTATGGATTTGAGCAAGCATCTAAAAGATGGAATAAGAGATTTGATGAGGAAATCAAAAGAGTTGGTCTTACTCAAAATCTTGATGAGTCATGTGTGTTCTAAAAGCTAATGGGAGTAATATTGCATTTCTAGTCTTGTATGTCAATGACATATTATTAATAGGAAATAACATTCCAATGCTAAGAGATGTAAAATCTTGGCTTGGTAATTATTTTTCTATGAAAGACTTAAGGGAAGCAGCATACATCCATGGAAGGAAGATTATAAGAGATAGATCTAAGCGGTTAATTGCTCTTAGTCAAAGTGTTTATTTGATAAAATCTTAAAGAAGTTTACGATGGAAAATTCCAAACGTGAAAATATTCCAATACAAGAGAAGCCTAATTTGAGCAAGGCTGAAGGTGCAAATACCTGATGAGGTTAAACACATGCAAAGAGTTTCTTATGCGTTGACAATATGATCTATTATGTATGCAGTTAGATGCATTAGACATGATGTTGCCATTGCGCAAAATTTATGTAGTCAATTTTAGCAAAATCCTGGTGACCCTCACTGGACAGCTGTTAAAACTATTTTTAAGTATTTAAGGAATACTAAAGATACAGTTCTTGTTTATGGGGGTATCCTAAAAATGAGCTGAGAGTTACTTGTTATACTAATGCTTGATTTCACACCGGTAAAAACGATACCAAATCTTAATTGGGATATGTTTTCGTGCTTAATGGTGGAGTCGTGGACTGAAAGAGTGCTAAGCAAAGCACTATTGCGATGTCTTTTACCGAAGCTGAGTACATAGTTGCTCCGGAAGCTTCAATGGAAGCTGTCTCGATGAGGAAGTTTATTGATGGACTTGGAAATGTCATGCCAACCAGTAAAGAACCTTTGGAGATTTTATGCGATAATACAGGTGTAACAGCTATCGCTAATGATCCCAGAATTATGAAAAGAGCCAGACATTATTGATAACATCAAATGTTTAATATTTTTCTATATCAAATTCCCTGTTTATTGCCTTGTTTATATTATTTTTATATGAATTTAGTACTTAATTCGTTCATATTACAGGTCCAGGATAATTAAGGCATTGGAACGGAAACATACAAAAATGGAAAAAAGGACAAAATACATGAAAACCGGATTCAGGAGGCAACTACGGCGTAGTTGGACCGTTATGGCTACGCCGTAGCCAATCATTATTTGGAGATTGATTACAAGTTTAAGAAGAACTACGGCGTAACCGAGTCATTGGAGGTACGCCGTAGCTTTAAACGTGATAAGGAAGGATGTGCTGACGTCATAACTTGATTGCCGTAGTTACGCCGTAACAAGGGAAGGAAAATAAGCTGTAGAGAGCTACAGTATGACTACGCCGTAACTAGTCCTTTGGACGCCAATGAGTGATAACTCCAGAGACTAAAAGTGATCACTTCTTATTAAATTTTAGGAACTGAAGTTATTACGTCAACAACGATGGAGGATTACAGTTGTGCAAGTGTTACAAAGTTTGCTTTTATTTTGCTACGGATGGAATTTATCACAAGGACTAAATATGATATTTGAAATACGATGGAGGGGCAATGGAGTACAAGTCACAAAGTTCCATATGATTATAAATGCAATCCGTAGCATTCATTATTATTTCTTTTCTTTTGGTTCGTTTACTGTGCGACGAGAGACAAAGGGGACAAATCTCGGTATATGACCCTTTGGGTTTGTCATGATATTTGATTAAAGAATCGGGAGCATTAATTTAGCACGTTTTGTATACATATTTTAACTTTTGATGATTAATTTAATTTCATTATTTCTTAATGATTCATTTGATCTTGCTTTAATTTGTTGATGTAATGTTATTTATTATGCTCGATTATTTGTTCGTTGGAATTTAATTTATTTATTATCCGTTAGTTTATTACTATATGATCTTATAGTCTTGGTTGCAATCTTATTGGATAATTCGTGTAGTATGCGTATTGGCCCTCGAATTTCCTTCTAGGTATTGATATAAGGTTGTAGGTTGTATGTATGCTAGGTAGTAAGTGAGCGTCTGAATCATAGTGTACACTATTGACTACAGGATGACACGTCCTTAGTAGTTGTTCGTCCAATGCACATTAGGCGACCCTTAGTAATAAATACATGGTTAGGAGTGCGAGCCATGTTAATAGGTAGCAACTTGTTAATGTGAGGTGTTTGTCTCATTGACCCTTACACCTCTTTAGGTGTAAGCTTTAACTATGACATGTCTAGTTGTAATATTAGGTGTGAAACACACAAGAGTTAATAGGAAGCACTAAGTTATATCTCCGAGATTAGTTGGAGATCTTAATAACTATGAACTGAGAATATGTTAATTCTTCTTGCGAGTCTATTCCACTAAGGAATCATAGGTTAGGCGAGGATGCGGTTTTGAGCCTAACAACTTTAGAGGCCTCCTTTAAGATTGCGATAAGGCATTGCAGTTAAGATCATAATAATTGAACTTGAGATTTTTAATTAAGTAAATGCGTTCATCCTTATAGTTGTTTATCATTATACCATTCTCCATTAGATAGTTTAGATTCTTCGGAAATAACCAGTTAATACAAAACGCCTTCATTTCATTGTTTTCTTAGGTAGGATGTTATTTCAATTAGACAACTAGAGATACAACTCGTTCTTAGGGTTGACACCCGTACTTACAAATCACTGCACTACTACACGATAGGGTACACTGCTCTTTAGTGCATAAGAATAGTCTAGGTAGTTAAGGTTTTATAAATATAAAACTTGGTTTATTAATTAAAATAAAATACGCATTAATTATCAAAAAAATATCACTACATTCGAGAAGTTATTGAAAATGAAATATAGTCCTTAACAAAGTTCACATAGATGACAACGACGTCAAAAATTAAACAAGAATCTAAATAACAAATATTTGGCAATTCCTTTTAACTTTTTCAGTTACTATGTTATAATTAAATGTCGGATATACATGAGAATTTAATTGTTTGAAAAAAATATTGATGTAACTATATAAGTTTGAAAAAAGTGAGAAGGATATTGATGTAATGTGTATTTTTTACTTGCATGTATACATAACTATTCTTTAAATATATGACCAAACCACTTTGATAGTTATCTCTTCTACAAAAATATATTTTTGTTTAAACATGAAAACTTAAAAAGGACAATATTATAACTTTAGTTACGTGGATTTCTCTTATACTTATAGGGTCTATTTTTTCTAACTTGATTCAAAATTACACTTTTTAAATAAATGCATGACAAGGTTTCAAATAAAAAAAGATATGGTAAAATCTCAACATTAGTCATCTCTAAAAAAAATATCAGCGGACACCACTATATATTAAGACAATATATTTGAACTTCTGTATACCTTTGTGTTAGTCATAGTTGATAGTTATTATGGACGTAATATGTTAAAAAAAAGTTATTATGGACGTAAACTACTTAACTTTCAATTATCAAGACTTTTAGCACGTGGCACGAAAACTAAAAAGAAAACAAAGGAAGATATAAAATAAAAATAGAAGTAACAAAATTGACGTGGACCTTACTTCACATTATGAAGTTATAAAGCCAAGAGAAAACAGATGACATTAACCATCCTGGAGGAAAATAATGGAGAAGAAGCAGATAGCAATCATTGGAGCCGGGATAGCTGGTCTCGTTGCATGCAAATACTGTATTTCGAAAGGTTTTGAGCCTATTGTGTTCGAGTTTGAGTCACATATTGGTGGAGTATGGGCTAAAACTCTCAAGGACACTAGGCTCCAGATTCCGAAAAGTATGTATCAGTTTTCTGATTACCCGTGGCCTGCTTCGGTAACTCATGACTTGCCTACCCAACAAGAGGTGATAGATTACTTCCACTCGTATGCCAAACATTTCCAACTCATGCAACACATCAACTTTTGTTCCAGAGTCAAAGGAATTAGCTATGACGGACCATCATCTGATTCATGGGTCCTTTGGAATGGAACTGGTGAACCATTTCCACCTCAAGGCAAGTGGAATATCACTGTCGAAAACACTAAAACTGCAACCACCCAGGTAACAAAATCTATAAATTATTAGATTTTAAATCGTGCTAATAAAAGTTTTGAGCTTTCATATATATCATATGTGTGATGTTACAATGTATATTTTCAAATGACGTGCATGTTTATCTAAAGGACCAGATTGGGTCTGTGGGGACTCAAGTTTTTGTGGTCTCGAATGATCGAATTCACACTCATATTACTCCATCCGTCCCATGTTACGTGTGTCAACAAAACTGCATTAATTACATATATTGTACGTGTTTTGATTGTAGACATATCAATTTGTTAATTGAGCAACGAATTAATTAACCTTGGTGGTGGCTGCAGGTTTACACGGTGGATTTTGTTATTTTATGTATAGGAAGATATAAAGATGTTCCAAATATGCCGAAATTCCCGCAAGGAAAAGGGCTTGATGTTTTCCAAGGAAAGGCCATACATTCTTTGCAATACGCAACGCTGGATAATGATGCAGCTGAAGAATTGGTCAAAGGGAAGAAGGTCGTTGTTGTCGGTTTTGGGAAATCAGGACTAGATATTTCAAGGGGCTGCGCCAAGATTAATGGTTAGTTAAATGATTTAAGTTGCAGCTACTTATCTTAATTAATTCCTTGATTTCTTAGCTCGCGTATGGTACTAAGTGTTATTATGGATGGATCAGGGCCAGAACATCCGTGTACGGTGGTTTATAGGAACGATCACTGGAAGTTATAGGGCTTGTAATCCAATGGGAATCCCTTTGATTAATCTCTATCTTACAGTCGGCTTTTGCTGCGCTTGGTATTCATAAGCCTGAACCATGGTTTTCTTCTTAATCTTGTCGCCACATTAACTTCACCCGTTGGTAAAGATCTTTGCCCACTGGAATTAATTGATATTAATAAATGTTAATTTTTTTCATAGTTGATAGTTAACTAGATGAGCATAATACATAATTAACTGCGCTGGGACATTGATTAAATCTTTTGGAAAGCCACGCCAAAATTAAAACACTTCCACTGGCCAAGTTTGACATGGTACCAACAACATGGTCTAGGCTGGACATGGCCTATGGGTTTGCTTATGCATAATGCCTGATCCCATGACTTCTTTGATGCACTCAAGAAAGGAAGTTCAAAGTTTGAAGAAAAACTCAACTTATACCATGTAAGAAAAAGGGCTTTCCATCGTTGAGCAAGAAGAGTAAGAATCAAATTGAAGCCGACGTTGTTATTTTTTCTACTGGTTCCGATTGGCGTAGAGAAAGTTAAAAAAATATATTTGAATCACTCAAAATTTTGGTCACTACATTTCAGACTCTCTCGGTTTAGTCTGGTCTTTACAGGTTCCTTTACTTTAAAACTCACATATGTATCCTAGATATATATATATATTCCAAAAATAAGAGAGTGATAGTGTAATTCCATATTATATCATTGATTGATCAGGGAATGCATTTCTTCCAAGGATACCGCAGCTTGGCATCATCGGGTTTTTTCTGATGGTTTTTCAAGCTTACACTCAGAAATGAGGTTGTAAATCGGCTAGAAGCAGTTGCTAGAAGGTTCTGTTATGTTACCAAACAATTAACGAGATGCAGAACAATACAAAGAATGGGACGAATATATGGGGAAGCATCTGAGGCATCATCAACATGCCTTCACTCGGCACTTGGTTCTATCGTTGAGGTTTGGTACAGTGATCCTATTGAGATTTGGTACAGTGATCTTCTGTGCAAAGACATGGGTGTGAATCCTATAAGAAAAAAAGGCCTCTTTGCAAATATGTTTGAAGCTTATGGTCCGGCCGACTATGCTGATATATGACCATCATGGATAGGTTCTCCCGAATCACCCTACAAATCTCATGGTCAAGTACAATTAGCTCAATCCGTGTGTAATAGCTTATATGCCCAAATTGTAATAAGGTGCAAGCTGGAAGTTAAGAATAAACGAATATGAGTGGAAATAACTCATCTATATGGCAATATTCTACATGACATGTATTTTGATTTTTGAATGCATCTTTCAGGTGTTTGAGTAAAGCTTATTTATATTGTTTACTACTATTCAAACACAATTAGCTAAACCGAACAGGTTGAACAAAGCACGCTCAAATAGTTTTTTGGGAGTTCTGAAACAAATTAAGCTGTTTCAAATAAGCTTACCATACACCCCGAAGATAGTCTTCATATGTCTTGTTATAATTGTTTATCACTTTATGAAATAAGTTGTTTTGAATTAGTACTTTCGCGAAACAACATACTTAGAGCAATGGTTGCGTCTTTTAAAAAGTCTAATCATAATATCGCATGTTAGAGCACTAGTGCCACAAATATCGAGTGTAGGTGGTTAATTTGGTGTGTTTTCTATAAGCTTTCGTTTAACCAATTTATATACAGTATCTAATTGAATCAGAATTATTATAATCAATATATTACCTAGAAAAATAAATAAACTATTGTGTTCGGCAACATACGTACAACAGACTGGTCAAAAACCACATAATATTGAGATAAATAATGTTCGTGACTTGCTAAACAACGAAGACAATGACTGGAATTATAAAACAAGTTCAACGAAAGTATATTGAAGTGAAAGATAAAAAAATCTCGTCGATATGATGTATTTTTTCCTTTGATAATTTACCATTTTGCAAAATATATATATTTTTTTTTAAATGAAAAGTAAGTTTTTATTGTTTTGATAAAAAAATGAATGATCAAAGTTTGACCATTTAATCTTTATACAAATTATGATCTACGTTAAATCCTACCTCACATGTCCAAAACTTCCAAATGCATATGTAGTTGGCAGTTTTGACATATTCTTTTCTTATGACTTTTATAGGAGTTAGTGTGGACACAATCTAATTTAGAGATGATAACACATACCTCAAAACTTTTGACGTAGGGGATTTTTATACCCCACGTTTATAATCATGCGAGCCTTTCCCCTCACATCCATACAAGTGACGAGAGGGAAAAGTGTCGCATATCCAAACCGTATGAACCCTAATGTCTTTATTCCCCTTGCATATATACAAGTGATGTGAGGGTAAGAGGTTTGCACCAACAAACTTACACAAAACTACAAATATCATATCTAAGTTACATAAAAGACCCTGCACTAAATGATTTAAACTTTTTATGCTTTTATTAGAGTACACATTATATTGTATATTCAATGTAATCGGCTCATTGGTCCGAGCCCAGTTTGTATAGCTTCTAGGGCAACCCATAGTCTAGAAGGTTCCTTTGTATCTTATATATAAGTCCATTGTAATCAATCAATAGTCAAGCAATCAATCATAATCTTTCATGGTAATTAGGGCCAAATCAATTTTCTCATAATTCTTCTCAACCAAATCGTCTCCCTCCCTTATTCTTTCTATGTCATTAATCTTTTCACCAAATCACAAAAAAAACGTACTGTTCATCGCGTCACTGTTCACCGAGCACTATTCATCGCGCACTATTCACCGAGCACTGTTCATCGGCGTTACTATTCACCGAGCACTGTTCATCAAAAAAAAAGATTATTCTTATGGCTTTTTATGATCAGCAATAGTATATGGATACCAGAGCAACTTCTCACCTTTCATCTCACACTGGTAACCTTCAAACCTCTTCTCTTAATCGTAATTTTTATTCAGTTATTGTTGGAAATGGATCATCTATACCTGTCACCCACTCTGGTCATGTACAAATCCCTAATCTATATCGTCGCCTCCATCTTAGAAATGTTTTTGTCACACCCAATATCATTAAAAACCTTGTTTCAGTATGAAAATTCACCACCGATAATAAATATTCCAT
>BQNB010080702.1:0-29426 GCA_026074375.1 Tanacetum coccineum
GGTGTTGACTTTGACTTTGACCAGTTGACTTTTCTGTTGACTTTTTGACTTGATTGACTTTTCGGCTTCGATTTGGCTTTGTCTTTCACAGTCTTTTCCATTCCGAGTCCGGTTTTGTCGTTTTGGCTTTGTTTTTCGTCCTTTTCTTAAATATCCGTTCCTGCACAATACAATTAGCAAAACAAACGTATATTTGGCATTTTAAGTCCGTTTTTGGTTATTTTAGCTCGTTTTTAAAGGTAAAAGGTATGTGTAATTAAGCACATACCAATCTCCCTTGATAGACTTGATATATTGAAGGAAGATCTTGTATATTAGAGTTTGCGGAAGTCTTTGTCTTTGAATCTTGAGCTTTCTTGATTCTTGATTCTTGATTCTTGAATCTTGATGCTTATAGTATGTCTTTGTAGTTTGAACATGAGCATGTAGTAATGAATCCGACTTCAGCTGGAATGGGATATCGCCACCACCATATAACCTGTAAGTTTACGTTAGTGATAATCAACAGATATGGACGAGAGTGTCTTTGTCACTTCGTCGAATAAGGTTGCAATAACCATAGTTCCCCGCTAATCAGTATAAATACTGCATGTGATCAGATAGAATCCAAATGAATCTTCTTGACAGGGTTTCGCAGCTGCACTAGCCGTTCTCGTTACCAGAGCGTCTCAAAGCAGACAACACGGTAAGAGTGAATCAGATAGTTACTATCTTTCTGATTAAGCCGTCAATTCATTTACTGGAACAAGTTTGATTCATATAGAATCGCACCATCATTTCTTTCTAGTTGACACACAGTGTTGATTTATATAAGAATCTCTTAAGTCACCTACCAAGAGCTTTGTTTGATGTTGGCGTCAATCATCCATCTTCACTAGTAATAACTAAATATCACTCGGTAGTTCTGAGCAAAATCACAAAGATATTGCGTAGGACTCATGTTAACAACTTGTGAACCTATAGATGTTCGACAAGTGTTTGTAATAGAATGTGTCCTAATGAGATTTATTTTATTAATCTCTTAGCTCTAGACTCGATTAGTGCGTTTTGGTTTTAGTACTCGGAGGCTGGAGCAGACTGCCACCTATTCAATATCAACTAACTCAGAGTGAGAAAGTCAATAGAAGTCGTGTGTATCTCCGTGACAAATGAGACAAGTTTCTGTTGAGAGAAACTTGAATGGCTGGGAAGGGTTATGCATTGCATCACTAGGTCCATGATGTCGTCTTCAATATCAGAATTCATCATTGTGAAAACCGATAGATTATGTATTGACTCGGTTTCTGCCTAAAGTGTATGGAGGGCTTCTTTCTTTACACCCTTTATCCATACATTTCTTTTTAATTCTTCAAACCCTTCAATGCTTACCAAGACTCATTATACAACACCTTGTTGATATTGTTCCCAGTGTTAGCTCAATCTTAGTTGGCATATACCCATATATCTCACTTCGATCTCCAATCATACCTAAGGACTTCTATTTATTCTAACTACGGAGCGTCCTTGTGTAGAATCATTCGGTTCTTGCTTGGATCATAGGACTAATACCTAACCTAACCACCTTAATACTTTCAGATCGCATGAATTAAGATGTTTGTTGGTAAACCAGATCATAACCATAAAAACCTTTTACCGAAGAGTATAAAAGCGACTTTGGCCGATTATAGATCACTTATATTATTTATCAAGATCACATTTTAAATACATTTCTCCCTTTATTTTAAATACTAATGAGCCTTAGTTTTTGAAACACTTATGTTAAAATTTTGTCATGAAAATCTCATGGAAAAAACATATATACTTAGCAATGAAATATATGGACACTTTTACTTGCCTCCCCCCTTAATTATATGTTTGACATGTCAAAAAAAATGATACCATGTTGTAAAATGAATATAAAATTAAGGGTTAGCATTGTTGAGCACACAATTTTGAAAGATTATGAATTGTCATTAAAGAATTCTTGAAAAATTGTGCTCATCCATTTAATCATCTTATAACATATAATCTATTGAGTAGTCATTATTATTATTGAGTTGTTATTAAGAGATTTTGGATAATGATTTGAATACATAAGAATTGTCGTAAGATGATGTATCCAAAATCATTAAAGCTTTGTTTTACGAAAAACTCCCCCTCAAACATTGTGTTAGGATATCATTTCATCACCTCAAACACAAAAATAAGAAAAATAGATTTTAGAGAGAGAAAGTAAAAAACAAAGAAAAATGGTTACTTGTTCATAAAACAAAAAATGAGAAGCAACACCCTCTCCACACTTGGAGAGGGCTATAAATAGTTACAAGAGAGGACCTAATTCTTGTGGGCTTTTTGTGTTGGGCCCGTTATAATACAAAATGGGCTTGAGCCCGAACAACTAGGCCCAACCAGCCCCCCTTTTTTTTAAAAAAAAAAATGAAAATTCCCCGTAAACTAACGATTTACTTATACAAGTCACGGGAAATATTAATGGACCATCACTTTAAAATCACACGGCTCACAATCTCCCCCATAAGTAGGTCATTCAATTCATAGTATCCTCTTGTAGCGCGTCTAGTCTAGTGATGCCTTGTAATTCTTGGGAATTCCTTTTGAGTTTGCATTTGCATGCTTATGATTCTTGGATCTTTGATTCTTTAACTTGATATTCTTTGACAAAATACTGATATCGTGGTCATTGGCCTTAATTTGTCTTGACAACTGAGAAATATCAAATCTTAATACCTTGAATCTTTAGGATGCCAGCCGTTGCGAACGTTGTGGCTCCCACCCTCCATGCTCAATCTTGAAAGCTTGCTAACAATCTCCCTAAACAATTCTTTTAACATGATTACTTGTACCGACAAAATGTTCTTAATGGAAGTGCTTGATCATCAGTTAATGTGAAGACTTTGATAGTTTTGAGCTTTATCAAGTATTCCTCTTTGTGGATTGAGCATGAGGACTTGAATCTTGACTCGTCATGGATCTAGAAGCTGCTATCGTCAGAAAACCTGCAAGTAATTGGTTAGAGATTAAAAACATATATGATGAAAGTGTCTTTTGGTCACTTCGACGAATATGGTATCTCTATAATCAACGGTTCCCCGTTAATCAGTATAAATACCTGCCTAGTAGAATTCAAAAGAATCTCCTTGATAGGGTTTCGCAGCTGCACTAGCCCTTCTCATTACCGGAGCGTCTCAAGCAGACAACACGGTAAGAGTGAATCAATAGGTTTAATATCTTTCTGATTGAGTCTGTTCAATTTCATATTACTGGAACAATTTTGATTCATGTAAATTGCACCATCGTTTTCTTTCCAGTATGACACATGTTTGATTCATATAGAATCTCGCAAGTCACCTACCAAGAGCGTTGTATTGATGTTGGCTCAAGAAGCATTCATCTTCAACTGTGAATACTAAAGAGTACACGTCTGATGTTCTGGCAATTCTCACAAGGAGATAATGCGTAAGACTTTTTGATACAAAATGTTGTATAATGGTGTACGACATTTTGTATATTGGGATTTGTGTCCTTATGAGATTTTTAATGGATCCTTGGCTCTAGACTCTATAAGTGCACATTTGTTATTTGGTAAACGGAGGCTGGAGCGGATTGCCATCTTTTCAATATCAACGATCTCAGAATGAGAAAGCCGATAGAAATGAATTATCTCCCGTGATAACTGAAACAGAAAATCTTTTGAGAGATTCTGAGTGGGTAAGGAGGGTTGTTCATGTTGCATCACTTCACTGGGTCCCATGATGACTTGTCTTGATTCAGAATCATCTTTGTGATTACCAGATAATTATGCATTGACCCGGTTTTCTGCCTAAGGTTTGTATAGGGCTTCTTTCTTTTCAACCCTTTATCCTTACATTTCTTTTTCATATCTTCAACCCCTCCCATGCTTACCGAACTTCATACTAGAACCTAGTGGGTTTATTCCAGCACTAGCTCCATCACAGTCGCACTATTTCCCTTATCTCACTTTTACTCCTTTTTTTCAATCATACCTAGGACTTCTACTCTATCTAATAGAGTGTTCTAGGGGTAGATCCCTCCGGTTCTGGCTGGATCATGGAACGAATATACCTAACCTTAACCGCCTTATAACTCCCTGAGAATTAACAGTTGGTCCGGTCTTTGAGATAATGCCATGGAAGATCCATAAAACCCCATCTGATGAAAAATCAATCACGTATTTTTTTTGTCTGAGAAATCATTTGAGACACATTGAGTGTTTCCAGAGTTACCAAAAAGCTCCCCCTACACATATGCACCATATTATGAAAGAGTTTTGCACATGCGAGGTTTGGGAACGCACTTATAGATGAAGACGTATCCAATATAATCCGTATTGAATCACATTTTTAATACAACTATTCATCCGCCCTCAAAAATTGCATAAGTGTTATACAATTTTTGACAATTATGAATTAAAAATAAGTTAATGTCCGGATCACATGAGCCTAACAAAGTCTGGGGAGAACAGAGTGCATGCAAATGAATCAATTTATTATACCCCCCGTCAATTATAGAATAGATTGAAAACTTGGATGGGAGTTTTGTTGAGCACACAATTTTGAAAGAATTTTGAACTTTCTTTTTTGAGGATAATCTTGAAAATTGTGCTCAACATGAAAATATCGAGATATATCTTATTTACCATCATTTTCCTTAAAACTTCTCTTGAGCATTCAAAACTTTGAATGTTTATATGACTTTGCTCAAGACCGAGAAGATATGAGCTTCCCGTTGTTTAGGATAAATGTACATAAATGAACATTTTCCTTTCTTTGAAGACCGAGTCCTAAGCTGACATTTACTTAGAAGTCGTAGAGAAAAAAATGAAAGGACATGTTTTGAAAGCATTTGAAACTCTCGCTCGAACTTCATTTATTCACCTGTGTTAATATTAATTAACATTTCTAGGTGCGCAAATGTTATCGATTGTCGAGAGACATGTCGGAGAAGATTCTTTTTGTATTTTTGAAATTTTTTGATTTTGTATTTTGTTTTTATAAGTAATCAAAATAAAGAGAAAGATTAAAAATATTTACAAGTCGAAGTTTTCATCAGCAGTGATAGTTGTTGCTAGAGTTGAAGGTGAATTTTGATAAGGATCGTTTTAGTGTAATGTATTATGTTTGTTGTGTTGTTGTTGTTGTTCAATTGTCATTAAAGTAGGACGAATGTTATTTTGAATTTTCGTCAACGGTTAAACATCGTCTTGTCCAACTTGACGTGAAAGCATTTTTGTTCCCGGCTTAATCCAAAAAATTTACTAGCTTAATACTAATAAATTTCGAATTAATAATAATATTCACCAACCCAATGAATAATTATTCAGCCCATCCTCAATTTTATCTAAACAGATTCACACCCTATGTGTAAGGATATATTAGTACCCCTTTACCCTAATTTTACTCACATAGATAAAATCCACTAACCCTAAGCCTTGTAACATCCGCCACCATCTAAATCTTCTCTCGATACTTCCACTACTAGTCAAACACTTCATCCAAAATAGATATCTCTTTGTATCTTATTAACACATTCATTCTGATATCTCCTTTCACAAAGACGAACCACAAGAACCTTTTATCATATATTTCTTATGTTATGATCCACAACATCAACTTAAAGGCACCCTCTTCGATTCGTTAAATCAGCATCAAGGTCTAAAGAGGCTTCAAGATCTTTAAAAAAGGTCTCGGGTAGGTGCTTGTGTCAATCGATCTATGATGAAATTGTTTCGTGTGATAGACCTTTAAGGTCATCAATATTGCTATGCATCACGAAAACATTCTGAGATCAATTTATTTATTACGTTACAAGTTGTGACGATGGGTTTGTTGATGTGGGTTAGATTGATGTCGGAGATGTAGATGGTTATTGTGACGAAGAGGTAGGTAGATCGAGTCGGATTTGATGTGGATTTGTATTTGAAAATGATGATGGCTGTTGTAATTGTTGTTTGAGTTGACTCAGTGAGTTGACCGGGTCAACTCGGTAATTACCGAGTTGACTCGGTTGAGTTTTAGTTCGGCTTTAAATAACATCACTCGATCGGTTGATGTTGTAAGTCACTCGTTCGACTCTTATGAGAAGCAACTAGTTCGGTTGTTTAGAACTTCACTCGTTCGGTTCATATTGGTAACCAACTAGTTCGGTTCATTAAGAGCTCACTCGTTCGATTCATGAAGCAAAAAACTCGTTCGGTCCATAAAGGTTGTACACTCGTTCGGCCCTTGTTGATGTCGCTCGATCGGTCCTCTTTGAATGTTGCTCGTTCGGTTCATGTTGATGTCACTCGATCAGTCCTCTTTGAATGTTGCTCGTTCGGTTCATGTGTCATCAACTAGTTCGGTTGAATGACAACATCACTCGTCTCCTTGTTCTTGTACACACTTTGGGCCACAAAACAAGCTTAAAATCATGACACCCAACAAACACAAATACAAAACACCCTCGGTTTGCTCTTGATACCAATTGACAAGGATAAAAAACACCTTTTCGGGAGGTCTTGGTTGATCAAAATACATTAGATGAAACATTATTAGTTTTAGTGAGAGAAAGTAGAGAGAGGGGATGAACACTAAAAAATGAAAGATTAGATTAAGGAAAAAAGAAAAATGAACATCCACCCCCTCATGGAGAGCCATGAGGGGTATTTATACAAGAAGAAAAAGTTAACTATTCCTAGTTAACATAAAAGACCCCTGCGTGATACGCAGTGTCCAAAACTAATCCAATTCACGTGTAAGACGCCAGCTTCACTAAAAGTGAGGCTAACAAAAATCTCAATTGTAGTAAGCAAATTCCAACTTGGAGTATTAATATATTCTGCCAACTCCTCGTTTATACTTTGCAAATCTTGAAGAAGTTTGCTAAGCAATTCTTGTACCTCCTCGGATTGAGCATGCTTAATTTTAAGAAATTTGTCCCAAGCTTGCATTAAAACCTTCGGTGTTTCTCTAAAAGATATACGATTAAATTTCTTTAAAAGGGTTTCAATAGAAATCATTAAGTCGTCTTTAGTTTGCAAAATTTTCTCACTTGTTTCTTGAGGAGGTTGATGAATGACGGGAAATTGCGGGGGTTGAATTTGGTCAAAACCGAAAGAATTGGAATCGTGAAAATTTTGATTCATCGGTTGACAAAAAGTCGCATGAGGGCCCCCGCAATTTTCACAACAAAGACTTTGTTGTTGAAAACTTGGTAAAGTTTATGGGAACTCATCATAGTTTTGATTGTAGCATGGTTCCGGGTTTGGAACATGCGGTGTACAATAGTGACTATAACGAGCATCGTTCCCGCAAAAATCACAAAAGATTGGTTCATAGTGTGTGGGGTAGTCGGAAAAAATTTTAGAATCGTTAAAAGAGTATGGAGTTGAGAAATCGATTGGATTTCCATCTCCATAAGTACAATTTAGACAAATTCCATCAATAAATGACAACCGCACCATTGGCACGTGCATGAATAACAATAAGGGTTATCCGTCGGTTGTCCACACCCTACACACTCATATCGGAAATAAGACTCCATGAGAATTAAACAATAAAGAGGGATAAGAAGAAGAATTAAATGGCAAAGAGGTTAAAGGAGATTATTTTTGGTTTTTTCGATTTTTAAACAATATATTTTATTAAAGGACAAAATGAGATTCTAATAACTTAAACCGATAATCAACTTGCTTCTCGGTAGCTCTTTAAAAGAAAAATGCACAAAGGAGCGGAGGAGCGGGAAAGCGCGAAGCTATTAAAAACCTTATCCTTTCGGGTCGTAGCTCCTCGGAACAACCCTCCTTATACCCCTCTTTTAGTTTGTTTATCTATCAAAGGTTAGCCGTACCTCGCAAGTGACACAAAGGCAAGTTTTTGGTCTTTTGTTCAGGAACTTATTAATGATAATACTTCAATTGAAAGTATTATATTGATGGTGAATTTTATTTCCTTTTATGGACAATGTTTTTAAATTTTTGATTTTTGATTTTTTTTTATATATTATATATATACTAATAAAAGAAAATTCTTTTTGTATTTTTTTTATATGTAAATAAACAAAATAACTTCACACGGAAGGATCTTCAAACACAAATTGTCAAACGCAATGACAATCGTATACAATCCTCCCCAGCAACGGCGCCAAAAATTGATAAAGAGATAAACTCAACCCTTTATATATATTATATATATAAATATAAAAAATATATAATAAGAATCAAAAATCTCAATTGTAGTAAGTCGGGAGTATGATTCCCGGGTCGTTATCCCCAACGAGGAATGCAATTGAAAGTCGAGAGTCGTTTTGATAATCGATGCTTGAATGGAACAAGATTATGATTGGTTTTCTAAAACTACAGGAAAATTAAGGCAATTTAAACTAAAAATAATTAAGGCACACAGATTTAAACTAAAAACGCAAACCGGGAATCCTAAAACGCGACCTAAAAACCCTAAATTATCAAAATGAAGTTCTAAAATGATCTTTTGACTTTTATAAGTCCTAATTAACTAAAAGATAAGAACTAAGAAAAAACTAGACCAAAAACAAAAGTGATTTAAGCTTAAAAACACGAAAAACGCAAACGGGATTCAATCCCGCTCTTTAAAAAATCAAATTTTGTAATTTTAACCCTACGAAAGCAAATATAATTTTCCTAAGTCCTATTTGATAAAAAAAATTCTAAAAAAGAATTAGATTTTTTTGACTTTTTTATAATTTAATATGAATTAAAAACGATTTTAACAAAAATTAAATATACAAAATACTAAACGAATTATAAAAATTCTGAAAAAATTACAAAAAGTAGCTTGAACAATGAGGAATTTAAGAAAAATGGAGTGGTGAAAACAACTTATTAAAATAAGCTGTTAAAAAGCTTAAACAACTTATAAGCTAAATGGGGTAAAAAGGTGGTAAGTAATAAATTTTGCAAGTTTAAATCAAAAAAGACCCCAGGGCAGTTGGTTTATGTGTGCGTGTGTGAGGTGCTATAAAGGTTGAGTGGGTAGAGGTCAGGGGTTCGAGCCTTGCTCACCCCTGACTTCCCTACTCCTTTTTATTTTTATTTTATTTTTTGAAAAACATTAAAAACAAAGTTATAAATAAGCTGAAAACTAACAACTTTAAAACTTGAGATTATTTTTGAAAAGCTATAATAAGCTCAAAAAATAAGATTAAAGATGACAGTTGTGATTTTTTATGACTTAAAACTTTAAACTAAACTGTTGGCTATTCTAAACACAATAAGCAATGAAAAGGGGAAAATAAGCTTAAACAAATAAAGTGCTAGACCTAATAAGCATGAGCAAACAATAATAAGCAAAGAGGATAAGCTAAAGTAAGCAAAAATGACAAAAATGCTAAAACACTTAAAAATTCTAAGTTAAAAGCAAATAAGCTCGAATAAGCTCTACAACAGCTAAAAAAGCTAAAAAAGACTTAAAAACTAACCTAACAAGCAATATTAAACACAAATTAAGCAAACTCAATAAGCTATAAGCTCATAAGAGCAAATAAGCTTCTTTGGCTAAAACTGTTGACCAAACAGCCTACACGGGCACTTTTGGGCTTAATTTTAAGCACCTAATCAGAACCTTATGGCAATAAGGCTTATATGAGCTTAAAGATTGTCCTAAGGGCTTCTAAAAACAGTAAATAAAAATAAATTTGAAAATCAAATAAGCCCTGAAAAAGGCTTGTGAAAAGGGCTTCTTACAGAGTTTTGGCTTCTTTTTGGTTTTCTTTTATAAGACAAATGACATATGCAGGCCATAAAAATAAGCTAGAAATGAGGGTTTAAAACACAAAATAAGCCTTAACAGATAAAGTTATGACTACACACACACTAAATATACGACAAAAATTAGATTTACAACTATCAGAGATACTAATTTGACTGCCGAATTTTTGACTTTTAAAAGACAAGAAAAATGTATGACAGAAGCATACAAAATGCATAATACAATTGCAAACTTAAAGACTACTTACCCTACTGCATTCTTAACCAAAACCTGTCATAAAAACAACTACTACAATGCAATTAACCAAGATCTAACCCTATGAGCTTATAAAAACAGTTTGGGTCCACAGATTCAATCAATGAATACCTATAACCTTAAAAGTGAATTTTAAAACTTAATAACCTTACAAAATAGAATAAATTACTTTAAAAGATCTTGACAAACTTGGCTTGGTGACCCAAACCAATAAAAACAAAGAAATGACCCATTTTGTACCTTAATCCAAACACCCCTTTAAGGATTTGAATTGCAATTTTAAACAAAGATAAGCTGCTTTAAGGTAAATTATGAGAACACAGTTATAACATTAGATGAATGAAGAACAAATAAGCAAAAGGAAACAGGAATAAGTACTTATAAGCAGGATTTAAGCAATGAATAGTAAATGCATAAAAATAAGTTAAATAGAAAATGGAAGTGTACCTTGCCCTTTTGCTTAAACAAGGGCTTAAAATTAAATTCCTAAAAGCTCTAAAGACCTACCCAGCTTATGAATAAGCAAATCTAAGCACCCATAAGCTCATCCTTGGCTAGCTTATCATCCAAAAGCTTGAAAATCCAAATTATAAGTAATGAAACAGTAACTTTCCTTTAACTTTGAATGAGTTAAAAACAATTTCTATAAGCTTAAAAGAGCTTATGAGAATGACTTGTGAACACCAAACAACTTGAATGCATAAGCTTAAAAGACAGAATTTGAAAACTCGGAAAACTGAAATTTTATTGACTTTAAAAGGATTACAAGGCTTTGAAATGTAAAGACAGAAATTTAAAGACAAGAAAACATAAATTAAAACATGAAAAGTAAATTTAAGCTAAAACTACACTACTCCTAGTTTTTCCACGTTTCTTCACTGTCTTCTTTTCTTTTATAGGCTGTCAAGGTCTTCAAACTTGTGCTTGTTGTGTTTGTTGTGTGAGAGAGCTCCAAGTCTCATCATAGCCATCCAATATGAGTGCTCACCAAGCCTTTTGATCTAAACCCTCAATTTTTGTACTAGTCCCATCAACGAATGAAAATTCCTAGGATTGCCAACATGGAATGTCGTTTTATGGTGTGGGGATAAGCTATTTTTGTTGTGTTGTTGCAGGTGTGAGGTGAAAATGACAATGAACAGTAGGGTATGGCGATTGGCGAGAATTAAAGAAGATAAATAGTAGCTTGATTTCAGGGTAAAGGTTTGGATTATTGGCAGGAATGGTCCCTCAAGTTGTATAAGGTTATTGCCCACATGGTCCTTGTGGTGATATAACTTTGGGGGAAGTTGGCAGATTAAGCCCTTGTGGTTGACATTTGTTTGCACCGTTAGTCCTTAAAGGACTAACAGAGTAAGGGATAAAAAAAGATTGGGTTAACAGGTTGTTAAGTATTTATGTTGGGCTTGTTTATCGGGTCGGCTATAATAAAAGAGTGTTGGGCCTTTATTAAATCTTTAAGGCTTAAAAAGTCTTTATAATGTTTAAATGGGTTGGCTCGGCCCATTAGATGGGTACGGGTTGGCCCATTTAACATTTCTTCGATATCGGCTCCGCCTTTGACTTTGACTTTGTCAGGGTTGACTTGGGTTAACTTTGACTTTTTGACTTTTGGCCTTGATTTGACTTTTCTTTCACGCTCTTTCCGTTCTCGTGCTCGGTTTTGTCGTTTTGGCTTTGATTTTGTCCTTTTCTTAAATATATGTTACCTGCATAGTACAAACACAAAAACAAGCATATATATGACATTTTATGTGCGTTTTTGGTCGTTTATGGTCGTTTTATTAAGTAAAAGGTATGTGTAATTAAACACATACCAAAATCCCCCATACCAAGATATTGTCGTGTCCTCACGCAATGCTATAAGTAAACACTTAGGAAAACTAAGAATCTCAATCCCCCTCGACTAATAACCTTTAAAAGTAGCTAAGTGTTCGTCAAGGGGAATGAAAGAATCGAAAGCTTTTAAAAGCCCCGTTTTTATCATTTTTTATATATTTTCACTAACTACCACTAATATTTTTGTATTTTTCCTTTTTCTCATTTTTTGTACTTTTCTTTTTAAGCAACTAACTAACTTATTTGACTTTCGTTATTTTATAACTGTTAGGGATCATAGAACAAGACGCATTTCAATCCTAAAATGCCCCAAAAAGGATAAATTCATCGTTCCCGACTTTTCACTGTAAAAGTCCTAAAAGCTCAAATATACAAGTCATTAAGCAGTGATCTCTAAAATAGATACGAGGGGGGATGAGGAGGGCCAGGCAGCGGAAGTCGTGAAGGGAGGGTGGAAAGAAGGACTTAAGAGGGTGTGGGAAGGCGGATATATAACCTCTAATTACATTCCAATAACTTCACCATCCACTTATTACCCGCTACGTAAACTCACTTACAAAAAATAAACCCTAAAATTCTAAAATAATCCTCACACACATATTTACACTCAAAACTCTAATTCAAAACCCTAAACCCTAAAACCAAGCTAGATTCTAAACCATGACACGTTTCTTCATTTTTATCCATTGTAAACATAAACCAACTATCAAATAAGTTTTAGTAACTTAATTTATAACATTATCAATCCTTTCCAAACATCATTCCATCATCATTTCATAATTCTATCAATTACACAAGTAGACAAATCCAGACACCCAAAATGTACCCAATGTGATTTTTGGACGATCGTATACTCGCTTTTTTAGACCATCTCATTCTCAAGTAAGCAACCAAGAGTCATTGTAAACCCATAAAATGAGTTTACAAACCTTTATCCATCATTAACCATCCTTTCTTCAACAATGTACGAGAATTACAAAGCTAGAAAACCCTAAAAGCCTTATACGAGCCTTAATCCAACTCGCGGCTTGTTTATTTCATTTTGGCCCATTTTAGCTTAAACCACTAATCAAATCTTGTTAGTAATCCATTATATAATACCTAGGATCAATAATCTATCAATCTTGGTCCAATGTACACGAATTATAAGCAAAGAAAGTCAAGAAGACCCTAAACCGTACCAAATGGAACCCGCGACCATCGATTTCATCATTATAAAACCTCCCGCACCGTTTTAAAAAAGCCCCCAAACCACTTGCTAACTTTTGTTAATACTTCTTATTACAAACCATGAGAACATGTTTTAAACATTACTTGATCAATGTATGCGAAATATAAGCCAAAATCAAGAATTTGAACCCTTATGAGCTCATATGAACCCGAAACCCATTCTTTTGCAATATTAACCCATTTTAAAGGATTCCTTTGCAAAATAACTTACCCACATGCATCCTAAGTTGCTTACTCATCTGCTACAACAAATATCTTCATTTTGTTTTTTATTAAAAAGCTTCACATGGTCTCTTTTTCTCCTTTACTTAGCCGCGACATCACATGGTGTTCCAACACTTTCTAGTTGATTTCTTATAACACCCTGTGTTTTCAAGTCTTTGACGACGTCAATAAATGTACTATTTATTTTAAGTATTGAACGTGTTTGCTTAAAATTGTAATCGTTAGATTAAATCGCGTACGCCAAAAATTAGCGTTCAATGTAAACGGGCATCAAACAATTAAATTTTTGCATCAAGTAAGGGTTATATAATTATTTTGAGGATAATTATTAACTTTGTTCATTTTATTTTTATCGGATACGTAAAGTGTATACGTTTCGCGATAAATTGCGTTTAGGCACTCCCGGAACCACAAAAACTTTTCTGCGCTTCAACAAATACCCACTTTTATACCCAATACACAAAATTACATAAATATATCATGTATATCTTTGTAATTTCCGAAAATCTTGTATAATATACAAGATTATACATGAAAAATGAGATAAGATTTCATTTTTGGTCAAACCTAACAACAACAAAACTTCATGTAAGCCAAACACCATGCTCATTATGGCACACCATACACATTATGGCACACCATAAATACCTACTTAACCTTGGACCATCTTGTAATCTATACATAAAGTAACACTTACACACACTTTACACATAACGAGAAAATCAACACACCACCTCTTTTTAGCTCATATAAGCCTCACGGCAATAACATAAGAGCACAACACAAAATCCATACAAAATTTTCCTGGCAATCCATACACTTCTATACTCATCTATCCTAAGACAGTTCTAAGGTGTTTTCCGAATCCCAGTGAATCACCATTTACAAAGTATTAACCAGAAAAGGAAGCTATGGTTTTTGTTAAGAAAATAAGGGTTTTCTTAGGTGCCAGCTTTGGATTATTAAAGGCTAGATACAACGGGGATTTAGCATTTGTTTCCTTCACATCATCATCATTCAACATAAGGTCTACCTTAAAACCTGTAATTTCTTATTTTTTATGAGTTTTTATATATATATATCTATTTAGTGAAATCACCATTAGTAATACTATGAACATAGAAAAATGTAATTGTTACTTGTAATGATGATTTTAATGCACTTTCTCCAAGACATGGTTCTGATGATGGTAATATCATGAAATAAATATATATAAGTCTTTTACTAGTCTTTGGGATTTAAGTAGAAAAAAGTTCAAATGTAGAACTTGTAAATTAAAAGTTTATTAAAGAAAGTAATGATTTTCATTGTAAAGTTAATAACTTGTGATCTTGATGATCTTGGACAAATATAAACATATGGACATTTAATATATGTATGATTTATAATATATATGATATATAAGACTTATGATAAAATACAAAAGTAGTAAAGTATAAAGAAAAGATCAAAAATGGACTTAACAAACAAGCATAAACATTCTGTCCCAAATCCGAATTTTTACATACTCATTTTATATTTTTATAAGATAATACATTTCTTGACGATTCCGAAAAGGTAAGAAACTGATCAAACGGATTAATAACGAAAAAGTTACGTTAAAAAACAAGTTATACGTTAATAAAATGAAGTCGTAAGTAAAATTTTTATAAAAAATATTACAAAACAGCAAGGTTAGTATTTTAATAAATAAATACATTTTTTAGGATTCCAAATGAAAAGAATTCGTAATTTTTTCAAGTTAATAACGAACGAGTTATGAATTTTGCGAGTTTACTACAATTAAAATATCTTATAAAACTATTTTTATAAAAGTTACTATTCATGACAGAAAGCTATATTTTTGTAAACCTCATAAAATTATAGAACTTTCAAATACGAGAACGTCCTCTAAAGAATCATTAAAAACGGAGCTATAACGAATAAAATAACGGACGTTTAACGGGGTTTTACCACACAAATACGAATTTTATACAATCATGTCAGTCATGAATATGTAAAAGTTACTGTCATCAGGGGGAAAATTTTATGAAAAATGTCAATATCGATAACTACCCGACTTAATACAAAAGTGGACATACGAAACGCGAGACAAAATCGGGCTTAAAACGCAAAAGATACGCCAGTTTACTAAAACGGTAACTTATAAAACTTTTAAAACTTATTAAACACAATTTTTCCAAACCATTAGTTTAGGTGATTAGAGCTATAGAGAAAATTATGTGTTATCAAAGTACTATATTACTAGGGAATTTCATAAAGAGGCCTCTTACGGATGGCGTTTCGACGAGTTGTTGGATTTATGATTTTAAAGTGTCCTAACACCACGAGACGTCATGTCATGCACCTTCTTTAATTATGCATAGCCCCGACGATAGTACGATGTAAGCAACTATAAATTAGATTCAAGTACTTGGTACTTTAAAAACGACCCCGTAAGAAAATTTAGGGTTTTCATTCGATCTTTTTCGTGACGCCTTTATAAAGCGATATTTGGATTATCTGAACTCAAGGATGAGTTCATGAGCCCCAACATTTTTTAACGATTCAATGATTTATAAATAATGGGGTGGAAACAGCTTTGTTTTAACAAATTGGACCGCAAGTATTGATTACATGATTGCCAAAGTACCGATAACAGCCAGTTAAGCACCATTATTCATGGAACTGTCATTGCTATAGATGTATTGGGAATTAACATTAGTGAGCGCGAATTGTTATTTTAATAGATCTATTCGGGAAACGACCTCCCCGTTCGGTGACTTTCTAACACCGAGAAGAACGATATAAGCATGTCAAATTTTTAGATTTTTCGGGTTAGAGGACACATCACGGGCTGAGTAGCAATATTATGCGAACAGAGAAATCGTCCCGAGCTTCAGTGTCATGAGCTTAGTGTAAATGTAATTCTAGTTTTTGTGAGATCTTCATGAGTAGCATTATCACTAAAAAGTCTACTCGGTCCTGCACATTATATTTTATCAAACTATAATTCACCAAACAATTTTTTGTTGACGTTTTTTAAGGCAATGTTTTCAAGAGATCAATAGCATTGGGATGCCAAGGGATGCATTGGGGTTATATTTTGGATTGCAAAACGCTTAAAGGATTTAAGGATGCACTCATCTTAGGGAAATTATTGTCAACTTTTGTAATATTCAACAATGAACAAGTAAAGCCTATATGCTCATTGAACTATATATCTATCAATTAAAACCAATGTATCATTATAAATGACTTTTTGTTCGTACTTATATAATCATTGTGCTATTGATCTTGAAGTAACACGCCCCGGACCCTTATTCCGCTGCGACCAATATGTGGGTGTTTACAGATAGTAATAGGAGCCAGGTTATAGAGAACCGGTCCAAATGTTTTTTGCTTGGACTATAACGCATTTTCAAACAACGAATTCAACAACGGGGTTATAAAACGGGAACATACATATGAGTCATAATATTCATGCATACACTATTTGTTGCATTAGTGGGACTAGATGCATTCATAATTGATATACGTGGTTATAATATATTACGTATATTATCATAAGAGCCTTATATAATATATACGTCATAAGTTGTTTCTGCTGGTACCCAATAGTCATCGTCCAGCTGAACCTATTCTGCCCGTTACCCTTATCACGTCCTGGTCACTCTGAGGCTCGATCTTGGAGTATCCCCATCTTGAGATCCTTACAGGAGGCTGCGCCACAGTGTTTTTGGAGCAGGCACCACGTTCTCTCAGAGTATGTACCTGCGGACCATGTACCAGTGTACATTCCAGAGCCTGAGCATCCTGAGGACTTAGAGCCTCAGCAGAGGACGAGGCACCAAACACTCTCTACACCATCCTTATCTGAGCTCCACGAATTCGGACCTCTTAGTCCCTAGAGCACTCGAGGTATGAGATATAGAGATATAAGCAACAAGCCATCTATCATTCACATACACCCATCAGGGACCCCACCATACGTTACCTATACCAGCACCAACCTACTAGCCGCAGAGCTTAATATTCCCCCGAGGCTGACAACGCCGCCTCGGAAGAGAACTCCTACTTACTACTTCCAGACCTGGGTGTGAGATTGGAGGAGTTCTGCGCTGGCTGCTTACGCTGGCGAGACAGCCAGGACCCACTATAGAGACCATACACCTTATATACAGAGAGGAGGGATTATGACCGCCATAAGTTGGTCAACAGGATGGTCAGATACCAGGTAAGATCATTGCACTATGAGAGAGTTCGGAAGTTTTGTACACGACATCAAGATGCCCAAACAGATCGTGCAGCTTGTGATAGGCAGAGATTGAGTTATTGAGAAGAGAGACTGCTACGAGCAAGAGATTATTCAGACCCCGTCTGTGACATGGCTAAGTCAGAAGCCCATGCAGGGCATTAGAGGCAGGGGGGGAGTTAACAGTAATTAGAGACTCGCTAGCGCGTCCCCACGAGTGGCAGCGTCAGGCTGCAGATGATTCATGCTGTTCAGAAATCATTGTCGTACCGCAGGCTTGGAGGCTGGAGCACGTGTTGAACATTGGAGAACACTGGTAGCAGTTCCTGACGAATACTTTGATTAAGATTGTATCTAACTATTCAGTCTGTTAAGTATTTATGGTTTACTGCCCAGACTAGCAGGTCGTTATAGAATCTTTTGTTTTGTAAGCTACAGATAGTATAGACTTTTGTTTTCGATATAGCTATCCTGTATAGCCAACTAAGTATTACGGGTACTCCCATGCTAGTAGGCTTAATGGTTAGATTTTCATTCTGTGTAACCTAGCGATAGGGAAGCATTATGTACCAAACAGTTCATGATATTTCCATATAAAAAATATGGAATGGATGTATTATGTTATGACGAACGGTGTTGGTTGTATATTTTCACTTGTATGTTGATCTTATTTTATTTAAGATGCATATGTTAACGTCACTGTTAAGGGTTGTATTGAAATCTAACGGTATTGTAATTTCGTATGATTGAAGAAAAATGTGAACCAAAAAAACCACAAGAGCAACCCGTGCCCCCACCTGACACACCACTCCAAATGAAACAAACACAACTGTTACTAAGACACAACTTCAGGCCTTAATTGACCAAGTGGAGTTCTGCTGCATATGGCTGAAGCAAAAGCAAGCAGGGCGATGAATGGCTAACAATAGCAATGGTTCAGGACCAAGGCCAGCCCAAACTGCTCGCGAATGCTCTTACTCTGAATTCTTGAAATGCAAACCTTTGGACTTCAAAGGCACTGAGGGAGTCGTCGGACTCACTCGATGGTTTGAGAAGATGGAATCGGTGTTTAGCATTAGCAATTGCCCAGCAGCTAGTCAAGTCAAATTTGCGACTTGTACTCTGCAAGATGATGCTCTTACATGGTGGAATGCCCACGTTAAGACCACTACTACTGAAGCAGCTCATGCCATGCCATGGGCAGCACTGAAGAAAATGATGACTGAAATAACTGCTCTCTCTGCCCGAGGGGTGAGATCAAGAAGATTGAGACTGAGATGTGGAATCTTAAGGTCAAGGGCACCGATGTGGTGGCCTATAGTCGACGATTTCAGCAACTAGCTTTGATGTGTTCCAGAATGTTTCCAGAAGAGATAGACAAGGTTGAAAAGTATATCGGTGGCTTGCCCGATATGATACTTGGCAGTGTAAAGGCATCAAAATCGAAGACCATGCAAGAAGTTATTGAGTTTACAACTGAGTTGATGGAGGATAAGACTCATGCCTATGCTGAACGTCAGGCAGAAAGGAAAAGAAAGAATGATGATTTTTCCAGGAACAATCAAAACCAACAGGTTAAGAGGCAGAATACAGGCCAGGCCTACACTGCAGGCAACAGTGAAAAGAAATCATACGCCGGGTCTAAACCTCTGTGTTCCAGGTGTAATTGCCATCATGAAGCAGGTCCTTGTCCACCTAGGTGTAGTAACTGCAATAGGGTTGGCCATCTGGCCAGGGACTGTAGGATACGGCCTGCCAACAACAACCGCAACAACAACAACAACAACCACAACAACAACAACAACAACCGCAACAACAACAACAACAACCGCAACAACAACAACAACAACAACCGTAACAACAACAACAATAATCAGCAGGGCAATGGTTGCTTTGAGTGCGGAGCTCAAGGCCACTTTAAAAGAAACTGCCCAAAACTGAACAACAATGATTGTGGTAATCAAGCTGGGAATGACAGGGCTCCAGCGAAGGTGTATGCGGTTGGAAATGCGGGGGTGCAAAGATGGGTCGTGGTGCCCAGACCACGTCGTTGCTGTTACGTTCCTTCTAAAACAAACCGTTATGCTTACATCATTTGATACTGGTACCGATAGGAGTTTCGTATCTACTGCATTTAATTACCCACTTTATATCGTCCCCAAATACACAAGATCATGGTTACAAACGTTGAGGCTAGCAGACCGTAGGAATAGTAATTGGAGTAAATACTATATTAATAGTGATTGTTTACGTAATAAACCATCGAACCAAGCCGTTAAACATCAACCTAATGCCGGTAAGAGATGGGTAGTTTTCGACGTCATAATTAAGCATGGACTGGTTTCAAAATACAGTGACCGTTAATCGACTGTGCAAAGAAGATATGTTCGCATGCCCCTGGAGAAATAAAACCATAACCATACACGGGTAGATGGGAATCCCCCAGGGAAATGTGTCACGATTAAACACATTTCGTGCACAAAAGACGCAGGAAGGTACATGGAAAAAGGATTTTCCTTATCTTTTTATTGCACATATTACTATACAAAGAGGTTAAAGACAATATCGGAGGAGAAGCGCCTTGAGGACGTCACCAATTGCTTCAGACTTTTTCCGAATATTTCCTGAGGACTTGCCGGGTCTTCCTCCGACTCGACAAGTGGAGTTTCAAATTGATTTGGACAAATGGTGTTAGCACCCAGTACACGGGCACCTTATCGAGTTTGCGCCAATCCTAGATGAAAATAATCTGGCAACTGAAAGAACTTGTCCTCGAATAAAGGGCATATATAAGACCCAGTTCCTCACCTTGGGAGCTCCGGTCTTGTTTGTCAAGAAGAAAAGACGGATCATCTTCGGATGTGCATTGATACCGGAACTGCATAAATTAACGGTGAAGAAAACCGTTATCCCGCTCCAAGAATTGATGACCTATTTGAATCACTCCTAAGGGTCGAGTGTCTACTCGAAAAGATTGAACGTAAGATCAGGTTATCAACACAATTGAGGGATTCGATAAGAGACAATCGAAGACTGCCTTCAGAACCGTTATGGCCATTAACGAATTCCAATTATAAGGCCGTTTGGTTTGACAAAGCACCTGCCGTAGATTCATTACCTTATGATCGTGGTTTTCAAACCATACCTGGATAAATTTTGTGATGTGTATTTATTGACAACAGAATTCTGATATATTTCGAATGGATAAGCAAGAGCACAAAGAGCATCTGAAGATAATATAGGAATTGTTGAGAGAAAGAGGAGTTGTAAGCAAAATTTTCCAAGTGCTATATTTGGATTCCCAAAGTACAAATCTCGGATCCCATGTGATCGATAGTGAAGGAATTCACGTGGATCCAGCCAAGATTGAAGCCATTAAGGATTGGGCCTCTCCTAAGTCACCGACGGAGATTCGTCAATTCTTAGGTCTTGCTGGATACTATCAAAGATTCATTGAAGGGTTTTCAAAGATCGCCAAACCAATGACCAAGCTTACTCAAAAGAAGGTTAAGTTTGAGTGGGGCGATAAACAAGAAGCAGCTTTCAACAGTTGAAACAAAAGTTGAGCAATTGGCACCAATCCTTGCATTACCTGAGGGAAGCGAAGATTTCATCGCATACTGCGATGCTTCAAAGAAGGGTTTGGGCGTCTGTATTGATGCGAGAAGAAAAATTGATAGTTCTTAGCCATCCCTCCAGTTGAAGATACATGAGAAGAATATACGACACATGAATATAGACCTTGTGGTGGCATTGGTGTTCGCTCTCAAGATCTGGAGACATTATTTATATGGAACTAAGTGTACGGTGTTCACCGATCACAAGAGTTTGCAACACATCTTAGATCAAAAAGAGTGAAATGAGCAACGCCGAATGGTTAGATTTGCTAAGTGATTACGAATGCGATATTCGTTACACCTCGCGGGAAAGCAAATGTCGTTACGATTGCTTTAATTAAGCAGAAAGAACGAGAACCACCATTGAGAGTTCGAGCTTTGGTTATGACTATTAGCTTGGATCTTCCTAAACAGATCTTAAATGCTCAGACTGAAGCGCGAAAACTAGAGAACATCAAGAAAGAAGATGTTGGGGGAATGTTGATTGAAAACGCTAAATTTCCAGAAGCAATTAGAGAACAAAAGTTGGAACCACGTGCGAATGGAACCCTGTGCCTCAATGGCAGGAGCTGGTTACCGAATGTATGGCGAATTGTGGCAGACTGTGATCATGCCGAGTCCGACACATCAAAATAACACTATTCAACCGGGTTCTGACAAAATGTACCCACAAGACATGAAGATAGGCTATAATGTGCCCAACATGAAAGCGATATAGCCCACGTAAGTATTGAGGCAATCATGACCTGTGCTAAGGTCAAGGCCGAACATCAAAGGCCATCAGGATTGTTGGTACAACCTAAGATACCCGAATGGAAGTGGTATAAACACACCATGGATTTTGTCACCAAGCTTCCTAAGACGTCTCAAGGCTATGATACAATTTGGGTGATCGTTGACCGACTCACTAAGTCTGCGATCTTCACCCCAATGAGAGAGACCGATCCTTTGGATAAACTTGCAAGATTGTACTTAAAGGAAGTGGTCACGAGGCATGGGATACCCGTCTCGATCATTTGCGATCGAAGACCCAGATTCCATCTAATTTCGGATGTCCCCTTCAGAACGCCTTGGGTAACAAAATTTGGATATGAAGTACTGCGTACCATCCACAAAAACAGACGGCAAAGCGAGAGGACCATTCAAACTCTGCGAGATATGCTTTTGCGTGCTTGTGCTATCGACTTTGGAAAGGGTTGGTTAAACCATTCCATATAGTCGAGTTATATCATAAACAATAGCTATCACTCAAGCATCAAGCCGCACCATTTTTGAAGCACTTTATGGTCGAAGTGTCGCTACACAACTCGCTGTTTGTTGGACTGAAGTTGGGAGAAGCTCAGAACTCGTTCCAGAACTGATCCAAGAGACCACAGAGGAAAATCTTCAGATTAAGCAAAGGATGCAACTGCTCGTGATCGGCAAGAAGAGTAAAGCTGACTTTGAACGTAATCCAATGGGAATTCCGAAGTTGAGACAAAGTCATGGCTAAGTCTCCGCTTGGGAAAGGTGTTTTACTTTTGGCAAACGGGGAAGTTGAACCCTAGGTATGTTGGAACCTTTTAAGGTAATAGATAAGGGTTGGAGAAGGTTGCTTACAAGCTTGACTTCCCAGAAGAATGAGCAGAGCCATAATACATTTCAATGTAATCTAATCTTAAAAAGTGTCATGCCGACGAACCATTAAGCCGATCCGTGGAAGGACCTTAATTTGGACGACAAACTTCATTTGTTGAGGAACCTAGAAATATTGGACCGATGAAGGTTAAACGGATTGAAGAGAAGTCGGATCCCATTGGTCAAAGTTCGATTGGACCTCCCCCAAGAGAGGTCCTGAGCTACACTGGACGTGAAGAACCAATTCAAGAAGAAATATCCACACCCTCATCACCAAGACCAACAGACCGACGTCAAGTGCTGGCATTGTGAAGCCTTGCGGACAAGGCTCGTTTAACGGGGAAATCAATAACACCCTGTGTTTTCAAGTCTTTGACGACGTCAATAAATGTACTATTTATTTTAAGTATTGAACGTGTTTGCTTAAAATTGTAATCGTTAGATTAAATCGCGTACGCCAAAAATTAGCGTTCAATGTAAACGGGCATCAAACAATTAAATTTTTGCATCAAGTAAGGGTTATATAATTATTTTGAGGATAATTATTAACTTTGTTCATTTTATTTTTATCGGATACGTAAAGTGTATACGTTCTACGCGATAGGAATGGCGATTAGGCACTCAAACCCGAACCACAAAAAACTTTTTCTGCGCTTCAGACAAATACCCAACTTTTATACCCAATACACAAAATTACATAAATATATCATGTATATCTTTGAATTTTCTTGAAAATCTTGTATAATATACAAGATATACATGAAAAATGAGATAGATTTCATTTTTGGTCAAACCTACACCATAACTTCATGTTAACAACACCATGCTCCATTAAGCACCACCATACACATTAAAAAGGCACCACATACTAGCTTACCTTGGACCATGCTTGTAATCTATACATAAGAGTAACACTTACACACTTTACACTTAACTAGAAAATCAAACACACCTCCTCTTTTAGCTCATATAAGCTCACGGCAAGAACAAGCCACAACACAAATCCATACAAAATTTTCTACAATCCATACACTTCTATACACATCTATTCTAAGACATTCTAAGGAATTTCCATGCCAATGAAATCAACCAAATTACAAGTCAAACCCCAAGAAAAAGGACGCTAGGGTTATTTGATCAGAAAATAAGGGTTTACATAGTGCAGAGAAGGCTTTTGGTTTTAAAGGCTAAACACGGGTTTAGCGATTTGTATTCTCATCATCATCATTCATCATAAGGTCTAACCTTAAACCTTTATGTCTTAGTTTATGAGTTTTTAATATATATATCTTAATTAGGGTTTTTATAGTTTCATAATATGTTTCAAGTTAAAGAAATACATAAGACATGTTAAGATTAATTATGGACTCATATTAATGTTACTTGAACACTAAAATAAAGTTATCTTGGAAGAAATACACTTGTACACTTATGGTTTATATGTAAAAGTGACTAAGTATAAACTTGTGATAAAAAGGTTATTTATGGAAGTTAAGGGTTAAAAGTATAATATGGACTTGATAAATTTGGACATATAAGGACAATTATGGAACCATGGACTCTTATTATATGTAACACATATGACACTTATGAAATATAAGACTTGTGGTAGTTTACAAAAGTGGAAAAGTATGAAAACAAGGATATATATGGACTTAACAAACTCAATCAAACTTGCTGTCCAAAATTCGAATTTTAACATATCCATTTTATGTTCTTATAAGATAATACATTTCACGACGATTCCGAAAAGGTAAGAAACTTGTCAAACGGATTAATAACGAAAAAGTTACGGTAAAAACAAGTTATACGCTATTAAGCGGAGTCGTAAAGGAATTTTTATAAAAACATTTTTATAAAAATTATAAACAGCAAGTGTTGATATTTTTAATAAATAATACACATTTTTAGGATTCCAAAATGATAAGAATCGCAATTTTTCAATTAATAACGAACGAGTTATGAATTTCGCGAGTTTACGACAATTAATACTTTTATAAAACTATTTTTATAAAAGTTACTATTCATGACAGAAAGTTATATTTTTGTAAACCTCATAAATATATAGAACTTTCAATTACGAGAACGTCCTCGAAAGAATCACTAAAAACGGAGCTATAACGAATAAAATACGACATTTACGGGTTTTACGACAACAAATACGAATTACATAAAGCTCATGTCTGTTATGAACAGTAAAAGTTACTGTTCATCAGGGGACAAATTTTATGAAAATGTCAAATATCGATAACCCGTCTTAATACGAAAAGATGGACATAAGAAACGCGAGAATCGGGTTTAAAACGCGAAAGTTACGCCAGTTTTACTAAAACGGTAATTATAAACGTTTTAACTTATTAAACACAATTTTACCAAAACCATTAGTTGGTGATTGAGCTATATAGAATATTATGTGGTTATCAAAGTACTATATTACTAGGGAGTTTCATAATGAGGCCTCTTCGGATGGCGTATCGACGAGTTGTTGGATTTACGATTTAAAGTGTCCTAACTCCTCGTACGTCATGTCATGACCTCTTTAATTATGATAGCCCGAACGATAGTACGATGTAACAACTATAGGATTATATTCAATGTTATTGTTTAAAGTACTCGGTACTTATACGACCTTAATTTAATTAGGTTGCATTTGATCAATTCGCGTGGCGCGTTATTTGTGATACACTTGGCATTACTCACTCAAGGTGAGTTCATAGCCCCACGTTTTTACATGCTTTTGTTTTTACAAAGTTTTTTTTGGGTGAACAACATGCAATGCTTTACAATTGGACACAAGTGGTTAAGTTTCATGTGATGATTACGTGTTGCCTAAGTAGCGATAACCCATATCTGAGCCCATTATCATGAACTGTTAATTTCGAGCACGAATGTTATAAATAGATCTATTGGGTTTGACAAACCCCGTTCGGGTGATTAGCTATCACTGATTAGCCTATCACATATGGACAAAACGAACGTAATACCATGTCGAATATATGAAGTTTTTGCGGGTTCGAAACATCACCATATGGGCAATGTAGGATCCATTAATTTTGGTATTCATACACGTCAAGCCTTTAGTTGTCATGAGCTTAGAGGCAAACGTAATTACATTTATATGATGTATGCATTTGTGCATTATCATATACACATTGGGAATCTTTGTGGTCCTACAATATAAATGATTTAAACAAACCATATGAATTCAAAACGGCAACATTATTGTTGACGTTTAAAAAGCCAATGTTTCCTCATGGGATCAGTAAGCACAGAGGTACAAAGAACATTCGGTGGTTTTGAATTGGGATATCATGCAATACAGATTTTTGAGTCAAGGGCAATACATTTTGTAATACTATGGGCTAGAAATCTTTGTACTTTGAACAGTGAACAAGTTAAGCCTTCAGGCTTATGAAAATGTACTTTGTTATAAAAATTGCAAATGGTATCATTATTCAAACAGGCTTTTTTGGTCGTTCTATATATATCTTGTGTTATTGATCTAGAGAAGTAACACTATCGCCAGCCGGACACCATATTCCGCTGCGACCTATATTTGGGGGGTGTTACAGATTGGTATCAAAGCCAGGTTATAGAGAACCCAGGTTCAAATGTTTTTGCTGGACTCATTAACTTTTTCCCAAGAGTTGTTTTATAAAACAAAGGAATTACACAACAAATACAGAGGACATACATATGGTTCATACATTCATAGCTACACTAACACTACGTTGACTTGGTTGCATTAGTTTGTTGGACTAGATGCATATATCATAATTGATATACTATGTTATGATAAAATGTATATTACTATTAAGAGTCTTTTATATTAAATACTAAATAAGCTAGATTATTGAATTTTCAGATTCAGTCATTCAGATTCGGAATGATCGGGGGTTACAACAACAAAAATAACACCCCCGGAGTTTCCAGTCCATTTGAGGATCTACTATTAATTAGTCCGACATCGTGGATCACCTAGAGCCTGAGATTCAGCACGTGAGTTAACTAACTTTTGAGCTAAAAAATACCAGTACATGCCAGAGGACACCATACTTGGAAGCCCCCAAGCTCTTCAGGCCCCACCTCTCTCCTAGAAAATTTATGTGCATGGTGGTGGCCCCGGAGGAGCCTAGACTAGGCATTCGACCCTCACCTTTACTGAAAAATGTTTCCAGCCTGAGCTTGAGCCAGATGGACGATTCGTGCTCTTTTATAAGCTTTATTTTATGGGGACCAGCCATATAATCTGATGACATAGCCTCAACCTATGCACATTCACACCTAATGATGTTTTCGGAGTCAGATCCTGAGGCAGATCCAAGAGGAGGATGACGACGGAGGACACCTGAGGAGGAACCTATCGACAATTCCTGCTGACAGGAGATGATGAGATATTGACATTGAGGCAGGAATGAGGATGCCTGATATGGACAAACCAAGGAGAGTAGCCGATGATTGGAGGATGAGCGATGAATCAGGATGGATGTTGAGATTGACGAGGAGTTAGGCGGAGGATGAAGCAACATCAAAGCTCACTGCCACCCTTGGAGTGTTGCTTTTAACCCTAGCTAACAAAACTGACCCGTCTGCAGAGGCAGAACTTAATAAATTCCACTGAGCCGTTTGAGACTGATGAGGTCTCGCGGCCATATACCAAACCACCCTCGGCGTCACCGCCCCGCCTGCATACCCGTAATGAACTGCAAGGATATCTAGTTCAAAGAGCTCATTACCTTATCCCCAGCATGGTCTGTTCTTCTATTCTTTCTGAGGTTGCCAGAACTGATAATAAACAAGCTTGCTATAATCTTTCCCCCAACCAGAAAGCATCACACACTATCTCCATGGTCTTCATATCACCGACACCCAGAATTCTTTCCCAGATCCCCACCCTCACACTTATTGACACACCACCCTCCTAAGTCCTATCGTTCATAGGCTCATCTGCTGGACCACGATATCGATGAGAAGCTGCAGGCTGCAGCTACTTTCCCCATTCTCCTACATTACCAACCACCTTTACAATCATGCTCTCACCCCTACGCAGACTCCATATCAGATGCAACCACCACACCATGCCCACACATCAGCATCCATACTAATCATTTCCACCATTGTTGTTTACCATCTGAACAGTCGTATAGATGGGCCAGACCCGAGGTTACTCTAGCACAAGACCACCTCGATGGGGTTAGGTATCGCCTCTAGGTCCCGTGTATGAGGTAGGAGAGAGCAGTCCCTCGCCGCTGCTGCTGCTAGACCAGCTGAGTTTTAGGCCGATTAAACATATTGTTGGTTTTGTGGTGGTTGTCCACTATGGACAGGGTGATTGGAGGGGCGTGACCAAATCCAGAGAGATACGTTGGAAGTATGGGGATCACGGATTCAATAATAGGGATGAGATTGTTGAGACCTTACAAGGAGCTCACAATAGTACTGATAAGTGCGTAATTACATACACATATCTTTTACCTCTAAAAAAAACAGACTTAAATTAACCAAAAAAAAACAGACAAAAAAACTTCTATGCCAAATATATGTTTGTTTATGCATTTTGTATTGTGCATGGGAAGTGGATATCATCACAAAAAGAACAGAAAACACAAGCCAAATCTCTGAACAAAACTGAGCATTGGAAAGAGAAAAAGACTAACGACTGTGCAAAATCAAAGGCCAAAGTACCAAAAATTGACAAAGTCAGAAAACGTCAATACATACTGAAGAAATCAAACAGTCAAAAAACCATAGCCGGAACTCAATAAATATACTGAAGAATACTATTGGATGCAATCTTAACCCATCTGATGGGCCGGGAAAGCCCAATAGTATATTTATGAAGACTGTGAAGACCAAATGGGCCCTCAATCAATTACAACAGCCCATTTGTGTGCAATTGACAAAGACTGTGAAGACTTTGAAGGCCCAATCCTAGCCCAGTTACAGCCAATCTCAGCCATTGTACACGCAAAACCCACTCCAAAACCTTATTGGGCCTTAAAAGCCCAATAACCAAACACTATACCTTATTGGGCCCAATACAAACCCAATGGGCCTAATAGCCCAAACCCAAGCCCAATTATGGCCCATTAATCCTTTTTATAAAACAATAAGGACTAAAAAGGTCATTTTTAAAAGTGTTTTATAAAGAAAAATGGAAAAATAAAAGAAAGGGACTAAATCTGCCAAAACCATAAACCTTTACCCTTTTTAAACCTAGGGGGCTGTTTTGCAAAATTCCAAACTTTCTTTTATTCTTTTGTTAATAAAACAGCAGGGACTGAAATTGCAATTAACCAAAACCTCTTTTAAATCTTTTAGTTATAAACCACAAGGACCAAAAGTGTTACTTTCTAAACCTTGTTATAACTAATTTTCGGCTTAAAAGAAAATGAAAAGAGAAGAAAAGAAGAGGGACCAAAGTTGTCTCTTCCCCAAACATATCTTTTAAAACCTGCAACCACTTGGTACCATAACCACCTTCCCGCCAAACCATTACAGCCCTCTCCCATGGTTTTTCTTGCCTTCCCACTATCCAAGGTACCATCACAGCTCACCCCTACCACTTCCCCACTCACCCCAACCCTTATAACCCTGCCATGTTGGCAATCTCACAAACCCACAACCAATCGATGGCTGAGATTGTGTATAAAGTAGCACAAAGTGATC